>JAQGAG010000975.1:0-11758 GCA_034696835.1 Lepidocyrtus lignorum
ACCAGCTTCCTCACAAAGTTATGTACTTGTTGAGTCATGGTTGCATCCATGACGGCGTTTCTGTTTTCAAACGCAATTCCGTAACATTTCACCAACCCAATCTTCAACTGTTTCAGCAACTCTTCATGCCAATTCTCCCTCAAATAAATGAGCTGATCCACGATCCCTTCCAAACTTGACAAAATGGTGGGGTGGAGATCCCTCTGCATATGCATAATTCTGGAGCAACGCCACATTGATGGAGTTGCTCTCATCGGCGACGGGGCCTCAGGTACAGAGCCCGGAGCGGACTTCATAGGAGAAGTGCCCTCGCTTGAGGAGACGCCTGCCGCAGATCCTGGTGTCGTTGCCATCGTAACTCCCGAACTTGGCGGAGTCTTGTCTCCTGGATTTGTCATAGGTGTGGTGCCCGGCGTACTAACCCCCGCAGATCCACTTATTTGCGTACTATCAGCCGCGCTTGTCACAGTCCCGTCCTGGGTTACCTGATTACCTCCTGGAAGGGTACCCTGTTGTTGCTGTTGTTGTTGCTGCTGCTGTTGAGCGGCTGCAGCCATTTCTGCGTTCCTCACCTTTTCCCTCTGCTCAATCTTCAAGGTAAGATAGAGGACCCTCATTGGAAAGTAAACCGCCTGTGGATACATTCTCCCCACTTGGTTCAGCACATTTATCACCATTTTACCATCATTTCTCATTAAAGACGACAACAGTTGAGGAACCCACGGAAGCCACTGGATCGCCGGCATTCCCATACAATATTTATCTACCGCATCCGACAAAGTCCCCTTCTCATCGTCGTACATCAACAGCCACAATATCTTGGCCACGTACTTTCGACTCTTTGCCTCATTCTGATGGCGACACGTGTGCATGAATGCGGTCACCGCGGAAATTCCCAAATGCATTTGTCGAGGATCCCGGATGAAGCAGTGCTCCAGATAATCTCCCCAGTGTCCCCACGACTTGGCTAAGGTATCATGCAATTGACACGACGCAGAAAAAGCCTTGTTGGCCTCATCCGAACGTCCGATATTGGCGAGAAGGAGTCCCTTCAAGGAGAAAAATTCCGCGGTCATCTCCTTCGAGAAGTATTTTAGATTCGTGGATTCCACAATCTCCAACGCTTCTTGCAACTCATTCCTTCCCAGAATTTGGGCTTGTTGGATGTAGCATTTCACCTGTTGCTTGATCTTCTGGAAACAGTCGACAATTGGTACGCTCGGAATGGCATAGATTTTAGATAGGGTTTCAAGGGCAACCCCCACCAAATTGTGTTTTCGAGCTATTTTACCAAAGTGGCAAATTGCCTGTGTCATTAGGAAAAAATCAAAGTTAAGTTAATATTTTCCTTCATCATTATTATAGATATAAAAAAAAGCTTTAAAAAAAGTAAATAAAGTTAGTACTAGATATGAAACTTGTTGGACACTAGCATCAAGCTCGACCAAACCAAGCCCACACTGTAAAAAAATTAAAGGGAGCACAACATTCAGAAAAAGAAATCACCATCACCGATCATACTACAGATTCATAAATAAATTCAATGAAATAAAATTCAAAGGATGTAATTAACCAAAAATTACCGAGGGAAGTAATAAAAAAAATTAAAAGTTGCATAATCCCATTGCATGCAAGTCAAAAAATGCATGCAAAAAAGTCATGCTAACTTTTCAATAACTAACTGTTACAACGCCGATAAGTGGCGAGTTTTGATTGGTTATGAAAAATTATTTGTTTAAGCATTATGGTTTATACTAACACAATTACTTACTAAATTGACAATTAAGTAAATAGAGACTTTAACCACTTAACGCACTTAAAAGCGTTACATTTAGAAATTAACGAATAAGAGTAATAATAATAATACCCATTAGCTCTAAGTTGCTAATTAACGTGACAATTATAAATTGGATTAAAATAACTAAAAAAATTGCTTAAAATGTGCAAAATTAGAACAAAATATTAATTAAACTAATTTACGAGGAAAAAAATGAAAACTTCAGAAATAAGTTGAGTGAGAATTTCAGAATCGAATTGATACTCTATCGTTTCTTTGCTAAACATTCCATAATGCATAAAAGTTAATAAATCATATAAGCCAAATGACAAGGGTGCAAATAAAAAGTTTACCATTGTCAGTCAGGGGAGGTTTTTAAATGCTTTCGATAGAAATAACTATGAATATTTAAAACAAAAATATTTGTATCTACCACTGCCAACCTCTGTGCTGGCTAACCATTTACCAACAAACACAATCACCACGGGTATTAGAGATTTTTTGTCCTATAATCCTTTCATTTACCTTCAAGTTACAGTTAAGAGTTACGTTAAACATATTTGATTAACACATCTTACGTTACATTATTAAACAGACAACAATGGAGTACAATGTTATGTAAAGACAGTGATTGTCCATATTTCACAGAATTCTCCCACCATCATTCATCAAACTAATTAATTTTAAAACAAACATCAATTCATTATATTTTTCGCATGCCAACATGAATGAGTATTTAAACATGAAATCTTCCTCGTTCATCAATCATCATATAAAAGAGAAATTACCAGAAACTACGTAAAAAATTAATAAAAGGAAAGGAGCCGCAAACACCCAAAAACCAAAAAATTCAATTAATTTTGTTTGTAACGTAACATATAAATTGATATCACAAACATCTTTGTTAACATAAATCATGCAAATTTTGTTCAACAAATTGATCATTTTCATTTGTAGACACGTCCCATCAAGACACTCACAATGACGTAATCGGTTTCCCTGACATAGCCTAACCTGGTGTATCAGATTCGTTTCTTTTCTCGAAATGGGGAAATGGTTAGCAAATACAGACCTGGCAATGATGGTGAACGATAAATTGATGCGTCTGAACCTGAGCTGAAGCATGGACTCCGAGCATGGTTTGGTTATTGCTCCCTTGGTCACTTCCGCTCCCTCCTGTGGGGGTGGATCCACCAGGAGTAGTTGACCCAGCAGGGGCCCCACTTTGGCCAGTTGTCCCAGCTTGGGCGGCTACAGCCAAGGCCCGTTCTGCACTTGCAGTGGCGTTATACTGCTCAGCAAAATGACTGGCGATGAACTGGTAGTGATGCGTTCTCCAACCGAAGATATCCGACCAGTGGCTTAAATCGTCGGAAATACAGGGAAGCCGGTTCCTCCATGTTTTTACGACACTCTTGATTTCGTGCATTGCACCAGACCGGTTGGCAAGGAGGGATTGATGGATCACTGTCGCCTCTTGTAGCTCCACGACTTGTTGCGTTGCCTGGAGGACGCCTATGTGTGCATTGCTTACCAAAGGAGGTAGTCGTTTCCACTCTTTAATGCAGAGAGCCTGAGCCCCATCCACGTAACGGTCTACAATATTCAGGTTTTGGTCTTCCGTGGAGCAAACTGCCAAGTAACCTCGGATCAGATGAAGTTTCCAGGCTTGCTCTCTAGGACAAGCTAGTTCTACATTGGACAGTGCCTCTTTTACAGTCGCCCACGAACCATTCCTCCATGCTGCCTCCAAAACCATGAAGGGGTTGTTTCCTGCTTTAGTGCCGCAATACTCTTGAATGATGTCCCATTGATTTAGCTCCTTCGCACATTTTAGCCAATGATCTTCCCACAGCTTCACCTCTCCAATTTGAGCAGTTGCTGGAGACGTAGTTGCGAAATCCCCTCGGGCTTTGCTCATTGCTAGTTCATAAGCACCCTGGGCCTTCTCGTAGTAGCCTTGTTGTTCAAACGCTATTGCGATTGTAGTTTCCGCGTATTTGGATCTCTTCTGCCAAAGTCCAGCCCACAAGTCGTCTTCCCTCAGTTGAACATAGAGATCTGACAAGGCATCCAACACTTCTGGGGCCATTGCTGCTGCCTGGCTACCTGTCGTGCTTGGACCTCCCGTTGTATTTCCTGGAGAGGTTGAACCAGCCGTGGCTGCGTCAAATTCATAACAATCCCCGCTTGCAACTGGCTCTTTCTTGGTCTTAATAAATGGGGCTGGACAGGTGTCAAAGGCGAGTTGTTCTAGAAGGAGGGTCATCCGGTACCACAGATTGTGCGTTTTCCCGAGATAATATATCACACTCCTGAAATTCAATACGTCAAAATCAAATCATAATTAGATCAAAATGGAATCTTCCATTAATAAGAAAACGGATAACTGAGATTAATTTATCAAAAATAATTAAAATATCATACGGTTTAAGTGGAATCGCCGGAACACATTGGCACATCGCTTCCACGAACGTATTCAAGGCTGACGGCGTACAATGTTGCTGTAGGACATGAACTCCACTACACAAGAACGGTCCCATTTCATTGGCCAACGCCAACTGCTGCTTCTCACTCAGGATTTTCCAAGCCCTCGGAAAAAACATTATCCACACGGTTTCCGCCAACTGCGTGTCCAAATGACATAGCTGTACCATAGGCTTCACTAAATTGTGAAGGTTCACTCCTTTCACCGTATTCGAAAACTCCTTTTCCCTCTCCAACATAATTTTCACGTTAGCATAAGAATGACTAGGCTCTCCCCAGCCCTCCTTGATAAAGGCGTCCTCCAACCTCGTCACGGCTTCCTGCACCGCCGTCTCATCATTCTCATCGCAAGCGGCTAGACTATCGATATCCTTCTCCAGTTGTTGGAGGAAAGGCTGCTCATGCTCTTTCGGCTCACATGTGACATCCGGGTCAGACTTAAAGTGATCCTTCTGATCCATCTCTAATAACGAATATCCGTGGCTTATCGTTGGAACGTGGGATTCCTTCGGGGTCAATTCCGCCTTCAAGTTAAGCACAGTGGAGAAGAGGAGCTCCTCACACTGCTTGATCCAGTAGTGAGCACCCATCGCCTCCCAATTCTGACTGCAGAGGATGTACAGGAGTCGCTCATACAATCGCTTTTTAATGCTCCCATCAAACACTTGGAAGAACTTTTCCCTAATCGCTGGCTGAGTGCACCGAAGCCCACTTAGGAATGCTGACTCTAACTTACTATTCAGCTCTGTTGCCTTCAATTGCTCATCCCGGTAAATGAAGTTGATCAAGTCGAGGAACATGGCTATAAGCTCCTGATCCAATGGGAACCTTTTCTCCACATTTTGCATCATTTTCACGAGCAAAATGGACTTCTCCCTTATGCTAGGTCCTTGATTCACTACGACAGGATTCTTATTCTTCATCCACTCCTCCAACATTTTTATAATTGTTTGCATCACCTTCGTATCAGTTGACTTTTCGATTAGGCTCACCAAGATGGTTCCAATGAAGTTTTTCCGCATTTCTACTCCCATAACTCCCACCCGATTCTTAACAAGATCGAGACTTGATGTTAGCAATTCCGTAGCGACGCTTTGGTCTGCTTGTGAGGCATTAGGGTTGAGATGCTCCTTGGCCAACTTCTGAAGGCATTTCATGAAGGAGCCGATAATGCGATCAATATAGCTAGGATTATTGGCGCATGCCGCTTTCAGCATCATGAGAGCTCCGAGGAGTGACTGGGGTGTGGCGTTGGACATTTTGTCGTAGGCGTTGAGCCCTTCGTACACAACTTTACTAACGGCTGTGTACAATTGGTCTAGCTCATCATATTTGGGGACCGTGGAAGTACTTGGGGTTCCACCAGGAAACTCAGATGGGAATAGTGACATTAGCTGAGACATTAGATTATGAACTGCTCGGATTACCTGCCTATGTTGACACTGCATGCAGTGAGATATCCCTTTCTGGAGAACTTTCATGTTCTCCAAAACAATTTCTTTGGACATGATTCCAATAATGAATGAAAGGAGCTCCAGGGCGGTGCAGGCATTCGGATATGCAACTTGATTCGGTTCCAAAGTTCCAAGAATTTTGTCCATCCAGCTAAGTTTGACGCTATTCAAGTGATCTTGCCAAATATCTGGTTTTACGACGAGTTTGATGAGCGCCATACACCTTTTCGAAAGCATTTCCCCCGGCGAGCCTTGGCCGGTTGAGTTGGGCTCATTCACGTGACATGCCATTTTCATCAAGAATGTAAGAACGGCCTCCACATTCTGAGAATCCAACGGCTGATTCTTCGTCCCTTGGAGGGCTTCAATCATTTGGGGTAGTTTACCGGTGGATGTGGCAGGATTAGGGCCGGACATTCTTCGCATTCTTTTCACATCTGGTTCTTCTCCCTTGATCGACACGGCGGAGCTCCCACTTCCAACTATTGTCGAGGATGAGCCCTCGCTCTTCATGAGTTCCAATTCCCATTTTACAATCACCTCGGCAACATCCACAGCCAACTTACGGTGTTCTAAGGAAGATGATGCGGTGAAGCTGAGACGATTAACGGCGTGGATTAAATGCTGGATCAAGCCATGTCGTACAGAATAGTAAATCTTCCAGTGGCGAACTATAAGTTGAACCAGATGGATCAGTTGGCTCATTGAGTACCCCTCCTCCAGTAATAGCTTCTTAGTCCAGTGAATCAGCATGGTTGTTCCATCTTCCATTTTTTGAGGAACCGCTGGAGTGATTATGTCTAAGGCTTGCTTCACCACAGTCTTCGCTTCCTGAACTGAGGCCTTCAGCAAGCTATGGAAGACTTGGAGGACGATCCGCTTGTTGATGTTGAACTTGGCGGCGATGTGGCTAAGCAACAGATGTCCGTAATATTTTACACTTGCGTCCACACAGGACTTGAACATGAGAGTGGGCCATGCAAAAGTCACCAACTTTTTTAACTTCTCTCCCTGCTTTTTACTGGCGTTATCATGAATGTGGTTTGGGGCCTGGTCCAGAAAGAGGCAGCACAGTTGACATAGGGCTATCCTCACATGGTCTCCTAGATTCTCATCAGCCTTTTGTGGGATTATTTCGTTGATCAAAATGTTTACGATTGAGTCTGGATTTGAGTCAGAATCTGAAGTTGGAAGACATCCAATCAGTTCATTGCCCTGACCCCGCTCGAAGCAGTAGGCAAAACATGGAATAAGCACGAACTGAATTATCTTTGCTTTGAGCTCCTCGTCAACAGTGGGATCCTTGTAAACCCGTCTGAATTCCATGAAGGCTTTCCTCTTCCATCCAATGCTATACTTGGGCACAGTCTTTTCCAGGAATACTCTGAAGAAATGGTAGTGAAGAAGTGGACGTCCACAGAAAGCGTGCAAAAGCTGGAATAGCATATCATAGTCCACCGTATTTTTCGTGAAGTAGCTCAGCAACAACCTGGCCACCATGTTGGGCTCCTTCCACCGCTGAATTCGGAGCTTCGCTGTGAGTCTTTCTTGGATGGTGACTGGAGCGGAGCCACCTTGCTGATTTGGAATCTCTGCATTGAGCTCTACGTTTGTCATAAAATTAGAAGAGCATTTGTACTGATATGATGGACTGCACCAAAGTTGTCTCACGGCGGCAACAACTTCCCCTCGGGTCTTCCCCACTCCCAGAATCCAGTCTTCGTCGAATGTATTGAGAACCATCATGGTCTTAATTGCTAGGAATTGAATGTCTTCCTGCTCGTCTGGTTTTAACTGGTAGTTTTGGACTTGGCCTTGTGAGTGAAGGGAGACGGTCGGATGATTGGCCACATTCATCCAGGTAACAAGCCGAGAGGGATTATTCATGAGAGACTGACGAAGACTTTTCGCATCCGGTTGTTTTATAAAGTAGAGGAAGAATCGAGTCCACTCCTGTTGCATGATGTGGGGTGGAGCCAAAACGGTATTCAGGTACTCATCTGGATGTCTGAGAAGGAACTTCATTAACGGCTTTCTCAAAGGATTTCCTCTGCTGAAGCTGAGAGCTTTCTCCCCTTGCATGCAAAGTCGACACAAAGGCTCTATGAATTTTGCAGCGTTGCCTTGGAGCAAATGGAAGCAGTCCAGTATAGCTACGCAGAGCTTCATCTCGTGGACACCAGAACGGCTAGGCTGCTTCTGGAAGCTCATTAGAGCAACTTCCAAGAATTTTTTGAAAATTTGCACAAGATTGTCAAACACCTTCTCCGGGACGGCTAACGGGAACAACTGGTACAAATAGCTTAATTGATTTAGAACTGGTATGTTCACCATCCTGATTTGAGACATATGTGCGAGCACAGGACGAATTGCTGCTTGCTGGACTTCCATGCTTAGTTGGTCATTCTCGATGAATTTCTTGAGACACTCGAAGGCATGTTTCTGGACCTCTGCCGTGGTCGAATTTAAGTGACGAAGGAATATGCTTATGATTTTGTTTCTTTGAATTGGAACTTCCGTTAAGCAGGCGAGTACACTCATCACGGCCTTCTTGGGTGGGACCACACTTGGTGCAAGTTTATAACAGGGCAACTTCGTCAGTCCGTTATCGTCCGCTTCGCCAAGGAGGAGTAATTCCTGCATGAATACTTTATGTTCCGAAATATTCATGTCTAAGGAGAATAGCCGGGGTCGAAGGCTCAAACAGAAAGCATTTCCATCCAAAATTCCCAACTGGTACTGGACTGACTGGTGACGAATCAAGTGCTTTCTTGGAGGAATCATATCCACGAGGACTTCACGATGGGGTTCCATCAAAGCGGAAACAGATTTTCCTTGAAGTTCTGCCAACAGCTCTAATCCTCTCATGCACTGCTCCCTGACATGATTCGTGGGACTTGTGAGCCGTTTCGAAAATTCTAATGCAAGTGTATCTAAACAATTATTTCTCATATCCGACAACTCTTCGTCCATCACAGGAGTGCACGCTAAGGTTATCAGCTTTGTGATGTTATCTTTAGCGAGGTCGATGGAGCCGGCGGAGACCTCCCCGTACAAGTCTATAAAGACAAAGAGAAGTGCCTTGAGGACGTGAAGATGATTTATAAGGACCCAACGGAGGGAGGCATTCTCAAGGAAAAAACTGATGGCCTCACAGCCTCCCATTTTGGAGTACCAGGCACGTTCATAACACAAGCCGCACATTTTGTCGGTGATGTAGTCAATCATTGGGAGGGAGAACGCCTGTAATATAAATTTATATATTCAAAATAATTAAAATCAACTTAGAACAATTTAAAAAAATTATCTCAAAAATTAGCTCATAACTTGTAATTCAACATACCCTTTCTTTCGAATGAACAATGTGGATTACGCAGTTCATTAAAACAGACAATGAGAAGACAACGGGTCGCCTAAGATCTTTCTCTTCACAAGCAAGAGCATTAAACAGAGCATCAAAGACAATATACGGGTCCATTTGATTCGCTGCGATTTTATCCGCACAAGGTCCAACTTGCTGGGCAGTCATGATCATGGCTAAATGTCTAACTACTTGGGTTAAATTCAGGTACACATCTTTCTTGATCTCCTTGACTGTTGTGGCAATAATCCATCCTGTAAGGGCCTTGACAAGCACATTCCTGCATTTCTCATCCACTTGAGGTTGTATCGACGCATTCCCGATTGTGCCACCACCCCCATCAGCCATCTTCCCGTGGAGAACCAACTTGTTCTGAATGAAGCGCTCTCCATCCTTCCCAAGAGATGTTAAAACGAACCCTTTGATGAACTCCCAGGATTGTTTTTTGTAATGCAGATCGATACTTGGAGGTCCACCGGGATAGCAATTAGGCTGCCGTAAAGTCTTCACAGCAACTTGGACAACTTTTTCTAATGGAAGTGCAATGGGACTCTTGTGGTCCAGGAACTGAAGGACAAGACATTGGCCAAGGCTAGATTTGTCGTGATATTCCAGCTTCTGAGGTTCCACCAGCATTTTTCTATTGCTTCCGCCGAATTTCCCGAGAATGCGGAAGGCAACCATGGGGGAACCCTCATGTGGGGTTTTCATGATTTTCCAAAGGGCTTGCATCAAGTCGGCACGAACGGGTTGGATGTGTTCGTAAAGAAATTCTGGTTGAAGGTTGTCCACACACAATTCAAGAGTTCTAAGACCTTGGCTGACAAGGGGCGGGGAGCCATTTAACGCAGATACTAAGGGGTCCATGAGTTGGGGGAGGTAAGGAAGAAGACTGGATAAACGAACTGGTACAGTGAGGCACAGTTCCACAAACAAATCCTTCATTTGCTGACGATGGAGTCCAGACTGGAGACTGTTGAGACCTTGTAGAAGATTCGGAAGGAGGGGAAGAAATTCTTGGTAAAGGAGATCATGACTCCCACCACCAATCGAGCGAAAAAGGGCACGCAACAGGAGAAAGTAGTTGAAGGGATCTTTGGCACTCCTGGCGTATTCCATAGCTTTATTTACAATATCACGGAGGTAGGGACGGAGCATCTGCTCATTTTCAGCAGGAAACAGGCTTACGGAGCCAAACACAAGCTTGAATAGTTTTAAGTAAAGTGCGGAGAGTTCCGTATCTTCTCCCCCCATCACCTCCATTCGGTCGAGAAGGAATTCGACGAGGATTGTGGCAAATATCGGGGATGTGTTGATGTTAGCGAGGAGATTATTTGCTAATAATTGAACTGCCGGGTTTTCTCCAGTCCTTTCCACGAAGACGTCTATGCAGACGCTGAAGAGTTCTCGGAACGTGTAGGGATTCAGGTTTTGAAACTGATTAAATAAATAAAAAATTAAAATGGGAATTAGTTATATAAACATTTAAGATATACATATGAAAATCTTAATTTATAATATGAACTTACGACAGAGCCGAAATGATCCAAAACTTCCTTCTCCTCTTTCGATCTCACCCCATGAGGATTAATAGGCCGCTGAGGAACCATGGTAACTGTACCATTTGGAGCAACTTGAGGCTGGGTCACAGCATAAATTTCCAGTGCCTTCAGTCCCCACCTCATCAACTCAATATAAATCTCAATCTCCCTCGGCGTGAAAGGCTTATTAGCAGAGTTCTGTGGCTGACCATCAATATTCTGACTTCCAGGGGTTGGCTGTTTACTGTTGTAAATCCCCCAAGTGATCGTTTTGACAGCACAAACCAGGGTTTTTACAAGGGTTCGACTGTCCGACAAAGTAAAGTTATTTACTGCGGATATAGGGAATCCGAACTTTTTCCAATGCTCCTTTTCCACACCACTGGAATTAAGCGTTTCAGTACTTCCTGAAAGACTGGAGGTTCTCGCCAGGTCCTCCGTACTTGACTCCATGCTATCACTGCAAATAGAAGGCCTTTTTGAGGTGATTCCTGTGGACACCTCATTGTTGAATTTCTCATAGTAATGTGGGAGATGGGTCAGCGCTACAGTCTTGAACTTGAAGGTGAGCATGTTCAGCATTCTAAGCAGGATTTCCCTTCCAATCGTCCCTCCTTCACTTTCAGACTTGTGACGGATGCTGTCCACGAGGTTGAATATGAGTTTAATTGACATCGTCTGAATCCCCAAGGTTATACTCTCGTCGTGGACTTGACATGAGAAGAATAATACGGCTCGGATAAGATCCGCCAGACACAAATGTTGCCGCACATGATGCGTCAGATCTGCAAGAGTGCTGTAGGCAATAGGTCGCATCGTTTCGTTCACCGTCCATCCCCTTCCCACAATCAGGTCTTCGTCTAGCATTTTCTCCATGAAGGGGACAAACTTATAGCGGAGCTCGGTGTTGAGAATGTGTCGGGCTGCGATGTACAACTCCCTTCGGAGGCAGGATACTTCTGGGGGACAAAATTTCAGGAGGTTTATGAAGCCCATGACGAGGAGATTACTGTGTTGGAGGACAATGTCTTGGTAGACTTTCACTATGTAGGCGAGAAAGGAGAGCGTTTTTACTTGGGCGGACATGAACTCGACGAGAATTTCTTTGTTGAAGGTTGGACTAGCCCTGCAGGAATAA
>JAQGAG010000976.1:0-11751 GCA_034696835.1 Lepidocyrtus lignorum
GTTTAGCTAAATCGTGTTCCTTCCCTGAATACATTTTCGTTTTAAGGACCGAGGCATAATGCTTCATTGGCTATGTGGGATATTGGTTTAAGTGTGGATTTTGGAATATGGATGGGTTTTTGGCTTCCTGTGAGTCCTGCTTCCCGTTTTCAGAGGGGAATAATAATATTGAAGAGATGATGACGGACTCGCCTCCCAGAAGACTGACAGTTGACAAGTTCGATGTAATATGGCCCGACCTTTCCTATACCCATTTTTGGGCTGTTATGGCTTTTCGATGAGATCATGAAAGTTGGGCATTATGCATGCAGAATATCTATTAAGAGGGGTGATAGCAAATATTTATGGCTGGTTAGCTAATTTATAGTTTAAAAAAATTTCACACTAGAATAATCTAGCCCCAATTTAAATTATTATGAGATCATCGGAATTTTTAAACATTCAATTTATCCTGAATTCATGAATTTTATCCCAACCCGTCTCGATCAAAATACGTGGGAACCCCTCCGAAACTCGCATAAAGAAACCCCGCTTACACCTTCCCCAAATTACTTGTATCTCTCGACACGAACACGTAATAATCATAATAATAATCATAGAAATAGGCAATAATAGAATTTTTATCAAAAATCCCCAAAGAAAAAAATCCCTTTCAAAGGATATATCCAACCAATAAAGAGTGAAAAAGCAAAGAAAAATATCCCAAGAAAAAAATAAATTTTACTTTAAAATATGACTTCGCTTGTGTTGAATAATTTGGTGGATAAGATTAGGAAGCCTACCAGTTTGGTTTGAGATATTCAGCAAAGATTTCGTTCCTCTCTCTCACCTCAGGGGGTCAACCACAACAGAAGAGCACATTCTCTTTCCTACCATCCAAAAAAGACTGATGATGGGATGATGCCTATGATGATGTGGTTGATTTGAATGCCTGCCCATACAACATATTGTAGTAAAAACGCCATCACAATATATAAGACGCTGATGATGATGATGACGCTGAGCAATAAAGCCCTTTGCAAAGGAGCAGATGGGCCTGCCTCCTGCCTGTCTCAAGAAAAAAAAAACGACGAAGAAAAATCAGGCTGTCATGAGAATTGTCACCTTGTTCTTTCACTTCTTCAAAAAAATGTTTTGGTTGGGTTGAGCTTTTTGGTGTGGTGGTTTGGTTGAGGTTGCTGAAGTCCCTGAGTATGAGTATGAGTTGTTTGCTTCGAGTCCAATCTGATAGCCCAATATTTATAGCACCGGTCACGTGAGCTTCGCGCAATTTGTCCTCAACGAGAACAACCTTTCACACACGTCCGTTATAGCTGGCCCGACTCCTCCAAATGAGTATATCTATCTATATGACAAGTCAAACGACCAGCATTACTACAACTCCAAATACGTAGAGCCAAGCCAGCAGGTCCACGCTTCCACTGTTTTTTTCCTCCAAAAAAATCTCCCATGAATGAGCATGTTTTAAAAGTGGATGGATGGATTGTGCGTATGAAATTAACAAGTTGATATTGATGATGAAGATGAGGCAATGAATTTCATTAGCTTAAAGAAAAGACAGAGGGAGAAAAATGCTGTTAAAATCACTCTTTCAATCTTCATTCTTGTACGAAAGCATAGCTCAATCATCACCATCAAGCCATAGCCAACATGGTCCTTGGCTCCCTCGTCAACATTTTTTCGTGTCTTTTATTGCCCTTTTTATTCCTAAATCAAGGCTCAATCCAGTACATTTTGAAGCTAATAATAAATACACCCACATAAATATATTCAGAGGGAGATGAGATGAGATGATTCTCATTCCCTGGCCATTTAAGCCCTACTTTACCTGCTTCAATTTCTCTATTTCGTAAAAATTAGCTTGATCTCGTGGAATAAATTTTGTTTCATTTCATTGTGCCCTTTTTTTTATTTAGGTATTCCCTTTTCCCTATCGAACTTTGATATCTTGAGATGATTATAAGTGAAACAAATTGTACGGAAGATTTTATAAGCATACGCTTGGTTGACATAAGGAAGTGCATGTTATTCTGTCCCTATTTGTCTTCCCTGCCTTGTTTATCCGTTTATCAGTCAACAAGAGAAAAAAGGGAAAGAGGAAGACGTTCGGAGATGTTTCCCCCTTTTTCCCAAACAGAAAAATTTGTTTTAGAAGCAAGTTTGTTTAGTAATAAGGGAAGGACATGGTGGATTTTTTTCTTCATGTTCTTCCCTTTTCGGATGAATTTGTTGGGTGCACTTGATTATCCTTATCTTGCTTCTTGGTCTGGAGGAATTGAACTCGAAAGGTATTTTAAAACATTGCTTGATGATAATAATGCAATGTAAGTTGAGGTTGAGATGATATAACCTTTGGAAGATTTTACGATGACACAATCAAACGGAGAATAGGGAAAATCAAGTCACACATTAATTTTATTGTTGGAGATACACAAGAACAAGTTGTTTTTTATTGGGGCTTTGTGATTAGTGGAGAACCCATTTGTTTTTCTTTGTGTTTGGGGGAAAATATTTTGATTAGTTCGGGTAGATATGTGAAGGCGAACTAGAATGCTTATATAAATACTTGTAGTTTGACACATTTGTTTACTGAACAAAACATACTTTTAAAAATGGTCCAATTTTACATTTGAATGAGCAAAGTATTTACATTTGGTAGCCTGAAGGAATTTAGATAAATTAAGATATTTTTTTTTTTGTAATTCCGGTCTAGACATCTTTTTTAAAGGTAAAAGGTGAACTGTGATTCATCCAAAGGTTAGAATCGGGTTAAGTCATGAAATGATGCTCGATGCTCTTGATAAGCCAAGCAAATTACGAGAGCAAAAAATTGTTCTGTAAAATAGTGAGAATCTTTTTACTAATCGTAAGGTAGAAGAAGCATTCAGCGGCAGCTCCGCATCCAACTTCAAGCTCGACAAGAGGAATTCATTATGGGGGTAATTAGCGTAAAGAAACGTGACATATGTCACCGATGCACATCAAACCATAAAATGATATGACAGCTAATCCCACATATCTAACCCTGAATGGAGGGAAGCGCATCGAGAGCAATCAAGTAATTGTTATCATCGGTGCTGAGACCGGCGGAGTAAGTCTTCTGGAATGAGTTTTTGTCGGCTGTTTTCTTACTTTTTAAAAATAGGAACAGACACGTTGACAGGATGGATGGAACGTTGTGCTCCACGATCCAATTTTATAATTTGGAAGACGTATGAAAACGGAATTATGTAATACTGCAACTGCAGTTAAACCAGTTGGACTAGATTTAAATTTTAAACCTAACTTAAGTACTTAACTGTAGGTGTACTATCAATATTTTTTAAAAAGCCTTTTGAGCTTTTTGTTAAAGGTATTTTTCAGTCATCAAAAATAATCAATGAACGAATAGGAAAATTAACGCCATTAAATCTTTATATTTTATCACTAAAATGTGAAAAGTTGTCAGATCCAATAGCAATTCTAGCTGCGTAAATTGTGAAAACGGATAATCTGCATTCAAAGATGCCAAATATGCAAATCTAAATGTGTACTTCTAATTTTAAAGTCAAGTTGTGGTTATACGTTATTGATTCAATCACATTTAAGCTTTTGAATCTGGGGAAAATATTAATTTTTACAACCACTACTACGGACCATGCGCAAGTCGGTAAAAAGGAGTCCGTTTAAAAGGCCCATTTTCAACAAGACTGGAGAAGAGTAAAGATGACAGGTTCAGTCTACCAGCAAGAAAATCGAAGAATGAATGAGTGGAGACACTTGTGGTTCAGTTCACTTGACTTACACTTGACTGATCGACTAGGTATATCCCTGTTTTCCCGAAGTAGTGCCGTACCTAAAAGCATATATTTTTCCCGTGAGAGTTTTTACTGGAGCCTTTAAGCTCTCTCCCACTTGACACTTCTGAGATTGATTTCTTTGAGAATATGACTCCCAAAATGAACTTTCCAGACAAAGTTAGCTTTTCTCTGTGGTTAGGTTGTACGATTTCCAGTTCAATGGAAATCACATGAGTTAAGTTAACTAAAAAGTTAGATAGGTACCTCATGAAGGAAGCTTTACAAGTCTGGTTATGGTTGCTGTTTGATTGATTTGATGTTGTAGTAATGCGTGATATCGATAGGGAAGCTTGGACTAATCCAAACTACACAACTATGAAAAATGCCTATCTTTACGTACCCTTTAAAAAAATATTGAAGATTTTCAAATCGGATTTAATAAAAGGTAGGTGTTCTTCCAAACCGATTAACCTGCAAATATCTGAATCGCAAACATGAGCAAAAGAAAGGTTGCAAAATGTATATTTTAGTTATGTTTGGATGGCCAATTGCGGATACGACATTTTTACAATTGCGCATCTGCCTGGTCTCACAAGACGTCGAGAAACAATAAGCATCTGCGAGACTGTCAATAAAATTAGCCTCTTGGAAGATTATATACGTATGATCTTAATTTTATTGCAAAAAAAATCAGACTACATAAAGCTAGTTGTCTGCCAGTTATATGTAGCTTCATGACATCCCTCCCATATAATAATTCCACTCATCTCAATAATTTTTTATCCTCCCAAGAATAATGTTTTTATAATCCAAACAAACTTTAGCACTAACAACATACTTTGTTCATTCATGAAAAATTATAAAAAGTACATAATACTGTCTAAATCTGGATTCCACTATTCGTGGACCACACCGACTCCACAGTTGTGCGCAGATCGACAAGGATGTTGACAATAGCAAAAAAAAGTATTATAGTTATAAATGACTTATATGCTCATTTCGAAATCACAACATGTGGCAGCATGTTCACTCCTTGTCGATTGTCGTGTCTCCTTCCCTTTGGATTTGGATGATAATGATGATAGCTAAATCGCTTGTTTATACTGTCATAGGTGACCAGCTGCAATAAACCAATTCAAGTTTTTTTACGAGTCTGAAAGGAAAAAAGTTACGAGTTCATTTCGTTAATCCTATCTCATACATAGTCATAGTCATCATAACGTAAACTTTGCGTAAAAGAAGGGTTGATGATATGATTGTCTTTGCAAAGATGGTTGCAAAGTTGCATATAAAAATCAAAGCATAATCCAAATCTGAATAATGCTCATGAGTCTGCTCTTGTTTGTTTTATGAATTCATTCGGGCCCAGAGAAGGTGACGCTTTGGGACTTAACTTACGAGTAGGTAGCTTAACTCCTTCTGCTTACATTTTTGAAAGATGATTGGGAATATAATGGGGGTTTGGAAGACCACATGTGGAATATTTTTAAGTTCGTGATTATCAAGAAAGAAAGGAGCATTCGAGTTTCCCATGAGTGGTGGTGGAAACCTGAAAAGAGATCCCATAATATTGAATATGACGATGATGACTTAAAAAGGTTGAACATTTTTCAGCCAACTTTATATTTTCACGAATGTTAATGCGGGCTCCTTCTCCTTTCCTTGTTCAACATCAGCATCATATCATGGCTATGGCAATAGTGATGCTGATGACGATGAGATGCCGGAACGGTTGTTGGGAGTTTGGTATGGGATGTTATGCTCTCTGATGGAGTCATAGACATGCTGTGGATGATGATGGATCTCGTTTTTGAGAGAACCCACAACAGTATAAACTTAGGGAAAGTCTAGGAAACTGTATCCAGTCAATCCACTGTGCACTAGTGCAGACGAAGGGTTTCCAGTAACTATGCATGGTGGTTTTATCTGTATCCACCTTTGAGTTTTATTCCCAACTCCCACATCTTCATTTTAAGTCTTAAAAAGTGGAGGGATTGGGATGTGTGTACGTGAGACCGAGGACAAGACTTTCCTGTTTAAAGAAAATACTTTCACATCAAAAACACTTATTGATGTCGTGGCAAAATCTTCGAACAGTTTGCTATACCGGCTTGACAAGAGCTTGTGAACCTATTTATACCCATTTCTGAGATCTCCTTTTGTGAACGAGTATATGAGATGGGAAGAGGGTTAAAGTGGCAAGAGTGAATAAGAAAGGGAGAGAGGATTTTTTTCTTTATTCTTCGTTCGTTCCAAGCAAAAATGGCTTGTCCTGGATTGGATTGGATGGACTAGTCCCTCGTCATAAATAAACTTACAAGTCTAAACACACACATATGGTCCTGAAGAGTATTTAAGGGCCACCATCGAGTTGAGTTCCCCAGCGTGAAAAAAAGCTGCAACTTATTATTATTATTTAATACCATTATTATATTGGGATTTTTGGGAGTGATGCAGATACAGATATATGATGGTGAGTGAGCTTATTTGAAAGAAGGATTTTTTTGTCTCAAAATAATAATGATGGGATCCTAATGACCCTTAATAAGGCTCAGTAAGCACTCCACTCCACATGTGAAAAAAGGGCAGTGGTAGTGGTGGAATGAGGGAGAGGAGCACTTTGGAAAAACAAAACAAAACAGAAAATACATTTCGTGAGCGGAGCTCTTCCTAAAAAAAAGGGCCAAGTACCACCACATCACCACCAGTATAGAGCAACCACCATGCAACCCTCATTTTATACTTGATATAAGGGCTTGATAGGGTCAATAGGGTAATCTGTGATTGTGTGAATGGAGCTATGCACATTGAGTCCCTGTAGGTTCACTGAGATTTCAGCGTGTTCCCGCAAAGGGATATGTGAAGGGACGTTTTCATCCTCAGTCACAATCCTGAACTTGTTCGCACTCAAAGTCTCTCACTTCAGTGTTTCCGTTTGTCCTTTTCTGGATTTGTTGGAGATTGTATGTAGTTGAGTTTGAGAGCATCGAACGATATATATTATGTAGCCATATATAAAGCTCTTACCCAGAGTTGTCGTGAATAACGCGTTGTAAATGTTGTAATGATCATAATTATTTTATGACAATGTTTGTGCTTAAGTGTTCGCAATCATGTAAAAAAGTTGGTGATAGTTGTCCAACAATTTGGCTCACTTAAAGTAATAAAAATAGCTTTAACTAATTTATAGCCATAAAGCTATAAATAATATTTTTTTAAAGACAAAGGTGGTCGTCATCGTAGAGTGATCGTTGAATGAAAGGGTACAAATATGGCCATAATCATAATTTGCTAAATTATGTAGGGCATGAACTATTCATCTAACAAATGACTTTTACCTTATCGGCGAAAAGTGGTTTACTCAAGTATATGCAAATACGGAGGGAATTCGTATGGACATAGAATAATTCATATCTCAACTCCTAAAAAAAGCTCCAAGAGCTAAATGGACATTTGTCACTGATCGCGAGTTTGGGACAGACACATAAATTATTTTTTGTTTGGAAACCAGCGCATAATTACTCAATAAACCTCCTCTGATAAATAGTGATGGACAATGTCGATAAGGATAAGCTTCTCAAATGATAAATTTATGTAACCTCACAAGGATGACAATATCCTCACAAGAATATTACATAAGCATCACGATCACATAAGATCATCCAACCTTGTCCCATCCAATTCGCTTCCAACTCAATCTCCATCTCCCCAATAAAACAATGCATAATTCCTTGTCAGACATGTCAAAATGTTCTTGTTTCAGTTGGAGAAACAAGAAGTGATTTTTTCATTTGTAAAATAGTGAGCCTAACAAGAATGATAACATTATTTTGTTGATTGTGGAGTGGAGTGACTGTGTGTCTTCTTTTTAAATGTGTTCATGTGCTCAAAAAACTCAATGGAATATGTCAATGGTCTTTGGTAATCCTGAAGTTTTACGTAAGTATGGAGAGATCTCATTTTAAGATATTTTTTTCAGTTTTTTACAAAATCCTTTGAGAAAAAATGTGAAAGGGAATGGCTACATTCTGATGATTACTTTTATTGCTAACACTGTTGTTCTGCTGTGAAGACAATTGTTATTATTACAACTATCATTAAGGTACACACATTCATAAACTTGATGAATAAATTTATACCTTAAATCTCCCAGTTTAAGAATTTTTCTCTCTTTTTCTTCAATCATGATCTTTGTGGAATTCCTTTGGCTTTTTGTCTTTTGTCATACTCATTTTATTTTATATTATTTTTTTTGTGAAAAATGTGCGTTGAGAATGGGCGAGCAACCGGTTCCTCTTATTATTATTACCAAGTTATTCTTGCAAGAGAGTCGAATTTTATATTATTTTGTTGAGGAGAAGTGGAGAAAATTATCATGATATGATGATGATGTGTATACTTTAAGTTGACAGAGAACAAGTTGTCCCCGCAAAAAAGACATGGCTACTGCCGGGGCTTTTTTTCTGCTCCTTCGTACAAGGAATGATGATAAAATTATAGTTTTTTTTTGAGAATTCAACTTAGGCAGTGAGCGAAAGGTGAATTAGGGTTGAGAGAAGAATGGATTTAGTGTTGATTCGCCTCATCCCAACAAACAACACAATTCATTTCATTTTGCTTTTTTATGGTTGTGTTTCTATCTTTGAATATAAACAATGCGAGGAAGGGTAATGAAATGTTTGGTTGAATGGCTGAAAGATTTTTTATGCATTTTTGTACATGAATATATAGCCACACACAGATATGATTTTTGTTCGTGGAGAGGCAAATGGAGACAAAAATTATTGTGAGTTGTCATTGGCCAATTTTTTGTGAGAAGCAGGCATGGATAGATAAAAAACGAGTTGCTTATTATGTTTTGTAGGTATGTATAAATAATAATAATAAATGTTAATTATGATTATTGTCATTTCTATTTGAAAGAGAGGGATGAACAGTGATAATGATATTATAATGCTTGGTTTTAGTGTTTATGTCTGATAAAGAAAATCAGGAATACCTATGTCAAATTCCTCGAGACCCGATAATATGACTAACAAAGAAGTTTGAATACGCCGATGTATATTTATTAACAATCCGGAAATACGCCATGTGTTACAGATGACGTAGGTAAAATTTCTCTCGTTATGATGGTCGAAGTTATAAAAGACGTTTTCTAACGAAGTAAGCGTGCAAGATGAAATTCGAGTAATTTTTCTTATCATTCCATTCTAGTGCAAGCTTTAAATACTCTCCCGCTCTGGTATTTAATGCTGAGATTGGGATTATTCATGACAGGAGAACAAGCGCAAATGCACTTTGAAAGCAAAAATAGTGCCATAAACCTACAATCAGCCCTTTCCTTTACCTCACATTTAAATACCTATTACTATACTTGAATGAGTACTATAAATACCTAATTGATAATTGTTTGAAATTTGAATATAGACATAATAACTTGTTTTTAACTCCATTACAATCTGTGTATCTATTGCCTATCACTCTTATCTCACAGACAGACAGCTAGCCTAATGTTTAATTTAAAGTGCACTACTGCTTGCAACGTTGCAACTTGCCTCCTCAGTTGTTCCTCCATGCGTCGTCTGAAATAGATCCATTCATCTTGGGGCGTTTTTAGTACTGTAACTGTAATGCGTTATTACTTCGTGGTGCTTACAAAAGATGATGTACGAAGTACAAATTGCAATTACTACTTAAATCATCATAGATAATAATACGCCATGCATATATGTATTATGTAAGTATGTCTGCACAAGTTAGAAATTCAAGCGATCTTCTTTACAACCTGCTAACCTCTTTGGCTTATCATTATCATATTATGCAAAAAATCATTCCGCATTTGACACAGAGAAAATCAGACAAAAATGTTTGTCTAGAACTGTGGCAATTAGGTACATCAACTTCGGGGTCTTATCAACAGCAATGATGATGCGTAGCTTGAGCTTGAGTAGGAGTTTTATAAAACTCGTAGTAATTCAACAAGGTTTTCTCATTTATCTAAGGCTCAATTATACAATTCCATCTAACATGAGCTCATTTTTAAATACTTTTAGGTAACCCAAGAAAGAACTGACCTCTCCAACACAAGTATAACGGACTCCTCCCTTTCCGACTCGTTGTAAGTTTTTTATCGATACCCATTCTTCACTTCAAATTCATTCATATCAACAAGAACAACAATGAATTTTTTATATCCTAAACCATTTCCATTCAACACATTCTACGTATGTATCTACATCAGTCCAAACATTCCATACACTTGCCATATAAAATTTAAAATTCGACAATTCAAAAACAAATTTAAGGGAAATTTCTTTTTTCTTTTGCTCTCAATCTGTTCATTAATATTCCTATCCTTGCCAATGCCATTCCTTGTATTCTTGATCCGTACTCCCATCCCAACTTTAAAGATTTTGAGATTATCGAACTAAGGTGGTGGTGGTGATGGTATATGAACTTTGGGATTTGGCTGAATCGAACTGACCTGAGCTGAACAAGACAACCTTTTTCACATTTTTTAAAATGAATCCTGGAGAAATGTCTTGTACACGTTGTACAACAAGTTTGTAAAGAAGAAAAGCATCTGCCACGTATAAATAAGCTCCCTATAAATATCTCTTACCATAACACAAAACCCCGTCATTGTGCGATATTACGCTCGAATTGCATGAAGAATAGCGTATTAGACATACAGACATTACGTTTAGGAATGGGAAACCCTTGTCATGTCTGTCTTGTCCTGAATGTCATGTCAGCTTTGAACAAGGGTTTTCTTAAAGCAAACACCAAAACATTTTCTTATTCTTTAGAGCAGATTATTACACAAGTAAGTAATTTACAGGCCGGCATCTTCCAACACAACAAAGTATATTTTCTGGTAGTGTGACTCCCTCACTGTTACAAGTTGTATGGGATGAACGGTTGAACTTTTTACTCACTTTTACTTTTTACCATTAGTATGGGTCATGTGGAACCCATGTGTGAAGTAAAAAACGAGAAAAAAGGAATGGCAATAGAAATCTTTGTAGACTTTGTATGCATTTTCCCTTTTTTAAATGGGAAACTTTGAATTTATGAATAAAGAGCAATGTCTCTCATGCCACCACCTCTACCCGTCAGCATTTTAAATATAACTGTGGCATATGTACCCTTTCATGAGCTTTCAATTTGAACAATATTTATTATGGAAGGGGTCAGGGGCACATTGAAAATCGTAGAAAAACGGTACCCTTCCATAATCCATGACCTTGGAGAATCCCCATCAACCATTACTAACTAACTATTAATAATAGTCGTTAATATTAAAATATTTTTCCCTTTTTTAGAACGACGACCACCACAGATTTAAGTCCTCCATGTTCATCTAACTCGCCCCAGTCGGTGGACAACCAGTGGAGTAACAGTCACAACGGACCCAACATGGGACTCAGCTCAGATGTGCCAAACGGTAAAAAAATCCATTTTTATTGTAAAGCTCGTTTAATCACAAAAACTGGGTTGATGAGATGATAATCATTATGACTATCATGATGAATATGTCGTTACAATTACAATTTACAAGTTGATCATTTCTAAAAAAGAGAAAAGAATCCGATCCACTATCCAATACCACAGGAAATGTGACGAATGAGCCATTTTATTCTGAAAAGAAAACTGGATTCATATAGCATAGCTTACCTATGTATTTCATTTCTCTCCATCTCCCCATTTCAGTCTCGATGTTTTTAGGGTGTGTTCGAAATGATCCTATAAAGAGGGATGATATGATGACGAGGCCCGCTGGGGGAGCCCATAATGACAATAAAAAATGAAGCACGCGTGTAATTGGATAGTGTATTGTATTAATGAACAATGATTGGAGCCACCGCTGATTCCCTGGTCCTGGTCCCCCTAAAACTCCCCATCCTTTTCATTGAATTCATCCCTTCACACAATAATATTGACACTGATGGCTAAGCCATATAGAAAGCTA
>JAQGAG010000977.1:0-11750 GCA_034696835.1 Lepidocyrtus lignorum
AGCGAACTACAAGAAAGAAAAGAAGACAAGATTTTGGAGCTAAATCCAAATGGCGAATTTGGATATCTTTTATCAGTAGACGCCTATTTTCCTGATGACGTGCATGATGACCTTAATGCGTTTCCGTGCGCTCCAGTGACTAGAAAAGTTGACTATGACGAATTAACTGATTTTCAACAAGAGTTTGCCAGAGCCCTAAACATATCCCCACAATCTTTGAAAACAGACAGACTAGTAGCAGATTTGAATGAAAGAAAGGATTACGTATGTCATTTCATGACATTGCAAATATATATTCAAAGAGGAATGAAGATTCGTCAGGTGAATCGTGTGCTACAATACAAGCAAAGTAATTACCTAGCACCCTACATTCTCCATGTTAACCAACTACGACGGAATGCTCAGCACAAGGCCGACAGTGAGGTTCTGAAAGCATTAGGTAAGCAAAAAAAGAAAATATTCAAACAAATCAACATTGTTAATTTTCTAAACTCTTTTGTTTGTAGGTAATTGTACATTTGGAAAAATGATTGAAAATATGAGGAATCGTGTAGGAATCAAGGTTGTTAGAAGTACCGAGCGACTACAATACTACTTGCGCAAGCCCACAACACAGCGAGTAATTCCAATACGAGTACGGAACCAGACAGAAGATATGGCCTTGATTGTACAAAGAAAAACTAATGTCTGCATGAACAAGGCCATTATTAATGGAGCGATCATTTTGGATCTATCAAAATATATCATGAACAAGTTTTATTACGAGTTTTTTCAAACATTGTATAGAGATAGACATCACTTGTTAATGACAGACACTGATTCTTTCTGTGTCTTGACTTTTTGTAATAATATATATGATGATATGAAGACTTACCGCGATAAATACTTTGACGCATCAGACTATCCACAAGGTCATCCATTCTTTGGTAGTTATTACAATGGTGATCACAAGAAAAAGCTGTTTTACTTTAAAGACGAACATCCATGTTCTTTTATTACAAATGTAATTTTTTGTAAACCAAAATTATATGTTGTGAGAGCTATAAAACATAGGGAACAAGAATATGTTGAAGGTTGTGACCATGAATGGTCTGACCAGAAAAAAGGGAAAGGAATCAACAAGACAGCGTTAAAAAACCAGTGTAGTTTTGCAGATTATGAACGAGCAATTCAGAATCCAATTCAAACTTATTGTACAATGAGACAAATTAGAAGTTTTAAACATGGAGTGTTTACAATTATTTCTGATAAAAGATGTATAAACAGCTTGGATGTAAAGCGTAGAGTATTGAGAGGTAATTTAAAAACCTATGCTCATGGTCACTACAGAAACAGAGTGATGTAATTGTATGAGTAAAAAATTGTAAAATAAGTACTTATTATGTATCCAATTAAAACCAATTTATTGTCTAAAACATTTACAACTCTGGTTAACACCAGTAAAATATTTACATGTCGTACGATTAAAAAATTTCTTTACAAATTTAGATACTGCCGAATCATTTTTTACAAAATTCTTATTAAAACATGAATAAATTTTATTTATACTACAACCTTGTAATCTTTTGTAAGCAAAAAACAATGCATAGGATCCACATACATTACTGTTTTCGGCTTGTAATTGTTTAGTTACTTGAACTATTCTACGGTTGTTTTTTCTAGCAAAATCCAAAAAATAGGGGGGTTGAAACTGTAAGGCTATGCCATAGGAATCATAAAACTCTATTGGAGCATTAAAACCATCAACGAATAGCAGTACCCAATGGCTTCCCACCTGATCTGAAGGATCAAGATTAACAATTAATACTACTTTTTTTGTCTGGATTTTAAAATCCTGAAGATAGTCACAAGGAACTACATCATATTTTATATTTTTAAAACATTTACATATCTTTTTAAGATATGATATTAATGTAGACGTGTACATAGTTAGTAAGTTTGATCAATAAACTCTACAGTTCTGTCGTTATGTATGGACAGACACTGTGGGTACTCTGCATAACAGACCACTGTTAGAGAATTAGTGGTTGCATTTTGAAATTGTAATTGAATATTTATAGTTCCATGCTTGGGAAGACTTAAAGTATCATCATTTAGTGAATGGTTCAAATCATATACATAGAAAAATTTTCCGTTCTTAAACTGAGACATTGTTATATCCACTGATGGATCAGACAGGTTACACCCTAACCCAGAAAATAGGTTATAGTATGCTTCCATCCATCGATTATTAGCTACATCTACATTTAATGTCTGTTCTAATGTCTTGTCGGAATTGACAGTGACTTGAATTTTACTTAATCCATGATCCTTGAAATCAAATGGATTGCTATCGTACGAGCCAGTAAAATTTTTTGTTTCCAGAATCCCAATTACCAGACGACTTGGAAGTAACCCTGATAACAAATGCTCATTATTATTAATACTTGTTCCAGTAGGCAAAGAATACGTCTTGATCACAGACTGTCGATATGGATATACTGCAGGAGTCTGTTGCCAGGTTTTCATATGAGCAATTTGGGCTGATGGCATCAGTGTATGCTTCATTACCAAAAGCTTGGCTTCCTCAATTTGTACTTTAATATCATTTTTTCCTGTTCCAACACATTCTAAACAAAACTTGCTTGCTGCACGCTCCAAGACAATTCTTAAATCCAATGTTGGAAGCAGCAACCTGTCCATCTTCCATAAATCTCCATGTAAAGTACCGATCAATTCAAAAGATTGTGATTTACTAACAAGAGCAGTACGTGCTTTCCATCCATCGTCAGTTTGACTGGATTCATCCTTGACATTAAAAAAACCACTAGCCTCTAGCTGGGATTTTTTATAATTTTTGGAATATGAAAGTAAGTTTTCCAAGTAACTCCGATATGGATTTAAATTGTTTGTCTTGTTAGTAATCTCAGTTTCATTAATGTAAACTGAGACTCGCTCAAAAAGAGAATTTAACAAATTATTTGCAGTTGAATAGTTAAGTGCAGCCGGTACTGTCACTTCAGGCAAATTAGTTCCATCTGCTTTAACTACTTTACATCTCAAATACAACTTTGTCTCACGAGGATTAATATAGGCGTTATCTGAGCCATTAATAACAAATGTAATTGGTGAGGATTCGTCTTTAAATGAGCTTTGTGGGTAGTATTCCTGTATGCTCGTAGACTCAATACTAACATCATAAGCAGGAGGATGAAACAACAGAGTTTCACTCCTCACAGCTTCAAGATTAGGCATACTATATTTGCTCATATTTTAGAAAAAAGTTCTGGTATTTCTGGTTTGCTTAATATTTGATGTCTTCTTTTTTTTAACTGCCCTTTTTCTTCTTTTTATACTTGTTTTATTAACTATGCTAGAGCTTGTCCTTGGACGCTTGCGTCTTCGAGGTCTTCCGCTTCCCAACTGATTCTCAACTAGAGCTCTACCGCTCTTTTTAAGTGCTGTTTTGCCATGAGTTTTTATGCTGTCTTTTATATTTTCACCCTCCAATGCGTCAAGAGCAACATTTTTTACCATTTCTTTAGCATGAGGTAGGACATACTCTTTTGCTGCTGGAAAAATCCATTTTTTAGCAAAAGGAATTATTTTGGAAAATACATTTTTTAGTACACTACCCAATCCACTTCCTCGTTGGCGTCTTACAGTAGGAATATAGTATTGCAAATCTGAGCTTAGTTCACCACCATATTGATTTGGTGAATATACTCGTAGCATTTGCTTAACAGCTTCTTCTGTTGCATACATTTTTATTTTCTTTGTCTAAAATGTAAAGTAACACCTACTTCTCCTAGAGATAACGGGAGTGTATCACCACTCTCTGTAACGATGTAGATACGAATAGAGTCAATGGTGGATTGTCTTACACTTATATAGTGAGAGTTGTTAAATTCCTTGACGCTGAGTTGTCCTGAATATCCATCATATTTGCAAATTCTCAGTAAAGGTAATTGAGAGCCGCCTATTAGGGACGATTTTACTACATCAGAGTAAACAAACATTTTTGTTTGACCATAATTGAAGTAAAGAGGATACTCTGCAACTTGTATAACACCTTCGCCATTAGCTGTAGACGTGTGCCACACATCTGTAAAGCCTAAAATAGCTTCAATCCTTGGTGAAAATTTAACATCATTTTTAAACAGCAAGTTCTTATTGTCTTGCATCTGAACAATGTTATTCACAATAGTAAATTTAAAATCTTTCATGCTGCCATTTAGATCTGCTACAAGCTCATGTTCATGATGAATATCTTGTGAGAGACGAAATATCCTGATGTCACTAGGGCTATCTGCTTGTACATCTATATTTTCATATCCTCCAATGTATTTCACACTAAAGAGCTCTTCATCCTCATTTATGATTACTTCCTCTCGTTTTAAAATGTTACATGTTACTTGAAATACACTAGCATCCACATCATAGGCTTGTGTTGCTGTTGAATACTGAAATAATTCCTGTAGTTTACTACTAAATTGAAGAGATGATACTAAATAAGGTTTGTTAAAAACAAACACTAACGTATCTCCAAGTAGATTTACATCAACTTCTATTTTTGTAAGTTGATCAGTTAAAACCTCTACAATCTCGTCCAAGCTATTCAATTGAGCTGACGAGGTAACAGAACATTCATTTTCCAAAAGCCTAATTTCAGCATCTGATGTTGTAGTTATGCTGACATCTTTAAAAAATAATGCATTGCTTGTTGCATGATCCCATTTTTCTTTGTTAACATTTACAAAAGATGATGATAGTTTTTTCAAATCAGTATCTAGCAGTGTATGATAGTTAGCTTCCTCGTCACCAGCAGGTAGTTCATCATATCCTGTTATGTACTTTAACATAAAGAGATGCTCACCATGTTCAGCTTCGTAATTTTTTAAAGTATCGACTTTCAAATGAATCTCATAGACATCATTACTGTATTTGAATTTGGCACTGCTAAAGTTTAGCATTGACTGAAGTTTTCCACTAAATTCAATACCTTGAAACAAATGTGGTTTGTTAACTACAATAATTACATCATTAAGCAATATTGACACATCAATGTCAGCTTTTTCTAGCTGGGACGTAATTTCTTCAATAATTGAATAAACACCCTGAATTTTAACATTAGCATTAACGTTTACATTGTTTTGAACCAAAAGTAACTCTTTTCCAATTGGCTCAATTTTTACATCTTGTACTAATTTGTTATTTTGTTGTGCAAAATCCCATACATTTTTTGAAACTGAAAAAGCAGTGTGTGTTGAATTTTGATAATTATTATTACTAAGAATAGTAATATTTTGATTGTCATTTTGAAAATTATCCAAAGTTCTGTTTTCATTTTTAGTTATAGTACAGACAATTTCACCTTTTTTTAAATACGGTTTGGTGTACGTATAACTAAGTTCTACTAATGCTACTTCATAGTCCAAATTGTCAAATTCCAAAGGTGTTTGTAGTTGATTTTTAAAGTTTGATAAAGTGTTATCTTTGTAATGATCATGTGATGAAGTAGAAATCAAATGCACAAAAAACTCTGAGCTATCCATGTTGATATCTTATCGATAGAATGGTTCAAGTTCAACTAATATATTTATTATTATATGCAAGAGTTATATATATATACATTATGGAAAACTAATCCATTGTTGTTGAGTTCCTGTTCTATGCTTTAGCACTGCTTTTGGCACAAAGCCGTCTACCAGTTTTTTAGGTAATGCGTTTAACGTTTCGGACAGTCCTGCTACATATCCATGTTTAGCGTCTGTAAGAGCTTCCAACAAGCTTTTCATGCTGCTTAAAGGCACAACATGGTCATGTATTATTACTTCATTATTTTCACTATCAGTAATACCATATGCCTTTAAAATTCTATACAAGTCAGCTGCTTTTGACGATTTAATATCTTTTATATAGCTAGGTATACTAAATGTATTAGCTTTAATTTCTGGTTTTTCTTGTGTGACCAAAATTGGTTTTTTCCTTCTCCTTGTTCTTTTTGCTGACAAGTTTCTTGATAAATGATTGTACATTATCAATTTTAGGTCGTCTGGAATTTTTTTACTTAGTACTCCAACCTTGGATTTTTCTAGAGATACTTCTGGTCCAACTTGTGATTTTAAATTTTGTAATATAAATTTTTCATAAAAGGACTCTGGAACGAGTCTCATTTTTTTAACATTTTGTGTCATGTTTTTATATTCTCAAGAAGCTGATTGGCTAAAAATGATAAACCTGTAGATATTAGTGGTGCTAGCCACAATGCTCCTCCACGTTGTTGTAAAAGCTTACGCTTTGTAGCCAGACTTCCTGATTTGGAAGCCAATTTTTTAATTTTTGATCTAAATGGTGATAATTTTAAGTATACACTATTTTTTAAAGGTAAACGTTTTTTTAAAAGATTGTGAGCTAGCTCTTGTACAGCTCTAATTTCAGAATCTGAGGCTTTTTTAATCCTGCCTGATAATCCTTTGCTTCGTCTCAGGCTTTGTAAAAACCGCCTATTTGCTCTAATGTTGTGCGTCATACTGACATCTATTGACTGAATGAGGGATTATTTATAAAAAACACTCCTATTTATATAAATTTGAAAGTATAAATGAGACACAATACATAAGTTTTGTAACACAACAAAATGGACCTTGTAGCAAAATATACAGATCTAAATTTTCCTGGTGCTTATACAAGCGCCTATAAAATTTCCCACTTGACAGATCGTAAACGAGCCATTGTACAAAAAAAGTTGCATAAAAATAAAACCTATAATTTACATTTTCCTTTCGCAAAAAACAAGGTCAAGCGTAGAATTACCTACGCGCCATATATGCATGCAAATTGGCAAGCTGACTTGAAACAAATCCCATTTCCTGGATCTAATTTTAATAGACATTTTTTGTTATGTTGTGTAGACGTACTTAGCAAAAAACTATATGTACAACCAATAAAACGTAAAACAGCCAAGGACGTTGTAGAAGCATTTCAAATTATCTTTGATCGCTCTGGAGTTGTTCCAGGAAGTATAGAAACAGATTTTGGTAAGGAATTTTGGAACTCTAGCTGCACCAAGTACTTTAAGTCACTTGGTATTCATCACTTTAAAAGAACAACACCTATTAAAGCCGGCAATGTTGAACGAGTACAAAGAACATTATTTGATATAATAGCAAGATACCTGACTGAAAATAATACAAAGAGATTTGTAGATAAAATTCAAGATTTTGTAAAAATATACCAAAATACCTATCACAGATCTATTAAAACTACTCCAGAGTCAGTAAACAATGAAAACCAGTGGAGAATTTGGGAAACATTATATGCAAAGCCAGAAAAAATAGCTAAACAAAAATATAATATAGGAGATATTGTTTATCCTGTTCTTGAAAAAAGTGTTTTTAAGAAGGGATACCTTAGACGTTTTAATGATGAACAACATAAAGTTGTACAGGTGCTAACTACTAACCCTCCAATGTATGCAATTCAAAATGCGGCAACCGGAGCGAGACTTATAAGACGCTTTTACGAACAAGAGTTGGTGCGTCAGTTGTGATTTGTACTTTGATTTATCAAGATGGATAACGCTGAAATAATACAACAATGGGTGGAAAAAATTTCTGCCCAGAAACCGAATCCTGGATGTTGTTTGTTTTACATCAAACCTATTTCTCGTTCTCAAGGACCAGTTCCAAATGTGCACTTTAATCCTGTGACAAAGCTCCCTATAACACACATTTGTCCCCACAAAGTGAACACTATAAAAACCTTGGAACAATTTTGCTCTCCTGTACATGAATACTTTTATTTTTTGATAAAATTGTACGCCAACAATGGAATTACCCGGTCCCAGTTTATGGCTGTTATGCCTGTTGGTCGCAAAGAAGCCTTCAAAAAAGCAGAGGGATATTCACAAGGATTAATTTACCACCAACCAAACTATAATCGTTCTCTTTTTGGAGGATGTGAAGGCTTTCAATGTACACTTAACGAGCAATATACTGTACCACATGACGATGTTCGCTGCTATAAGTTAACCTATAGTGGTAAGGATTGGGATCCTACCAGTCTAAATCCTTACACCACCGCATGCGTCCACACATCTTGTCAGAGAGAAGCTAAAGGTCTTTACAGTGTAATGAAGGCCTACGCATCTGGACTCTTTGAAAGCAATGATTTTTCTCTGGAAAATGGACCAGGTAAATCTAAAACTCTATAAATATATTTTCCTATTGGTATTTTTACCTATTATTTATGACATTTATTTTGTTTCATTGTATTTTAGATCCATGTTATTTCATCAAAGAATTTGGATGGTCAAAAGCAGTCTCTAGATTGTTGCGTGATCATGCCGAAAACTGGAAAGACTACATTTCCAATGCAACATATTGGCCGAAACTACCGGATCTGGAATATAGTGACTTGGCTGTGAATATGTTTTACCATCCCAGCACATTGATTGATTTTGTTACTTTATCTGATCTTCCTGCTCGACCTACTTCTTCCACATCTAATGCAACACCACCAATACTGATCACCTTGGAACGAGTTATTCAAGATGTTGTTGCTGAATTACAAGCTCTGGTTGAGCCTGAAACAAATTTGCAGACTACTACAAACGTAGAAGGACCTACTACTAGTGCTGGAGTTATTGCATCAACTTCAAGAGGTGTATCGGATTCTATCACTGTCGCAAAACGCCCCAGGGTTGAGTTAACACAGGCAGGTATTTGTCATCATAAAAATGATATTGTGTCAAAACATTTACCTGCATCATTTATGAATTTTGAAGTTGCTGGGTGTTGTAAAGCCTTAGACCCAAGCTTTGATTTGGTACGATTTTTCGAAGGCAAAGATTCTGCATCTGTTTACAAGACATTGTTTGAGTATCCAATAACTGCTAATCGTATTAGACTCTGGCATCATGCTGACTATAATGCGTTGAGAATTTGTATTGCTAGGCGTCCTACAGAAGGCGCTGCCATGCAATTCATCTATTTGCCATTAGATAGTAGTACCCCTGGTCAGTTGCTATTACTACTGTGTTGGTATGCTAGTGTTACTAGCTTGGAGCATGTCAAGGTATTGACGGCTGGATGTATTCAACGTTTAAGACAAACTCCAGCAAATGGTACATTTGCCAATGTTCCATATTGGAACTTACATGAAGATTTAAAGCTTCAATTTAACTGCAGCACAGGACGATATCCTGCTATGCTAGTTATTAGAAAACGTGGGGGGTTATACGTCAACATGAACGCGAAGAAAGACATTCCGATTTTGGTCTTCTTCATAGTAGCAGTCTGGGAAAAGGAACGTCTAGTAAGAACTCAACTGATAAAACTATTTTCTAAAATTTTGCATTGTTCAAACCCTCGAGACTTGAAAGATATTCGTCTCTTTTAAAAAAGAAAAAGAAAAATGGCAAACAACAAAAACTGTTTGTTAGTTGAGAAGGTTGTAGAACATGCTAAAATACCAACAAAAGCTACTTGTGAATCGGCTGGATACGACCTTTACAGGTGTGTAAATACATTTGGATTTTTAATTTTTTTTATTTTAAACAATAGTTTTGAAAAATTTACTATTTTTTTTAGTTGTGTTGATACTACTATTCCACCTGGTGGAAGAGCTGCTATATCTACAGGTTTACGAATGAAACCTCCACGTAAATGTTATATTCGGTTAGCAGGGAGATCTGGTTTAGCGTTTAATAATGGTGTAATAGTAGGAGCGGGTGTATGCGACAGGGACTATGTCGGAGTTGTAATGGTATTACTCATCAATTTAGGAGTGGAAGATGTGACAATAAAGATTGGTGACCGAATTGCTCAGGCAGTTGTCGAGAAATATAAACCATGTTCAATTGTTGAGGTTAAAGCTATGGAAACTACAGTGAGAGGTGAGAGCGGTTTTGGTGCTAGTGGCGTTTAATAATTTTTATGATATGAATAGTATTGTACATGTGATTTGGTTTGAATATGATTCTTACTTGTATATGCATTCAACTGTAGTGTGAATTTATATTATAAAACTATTTGCGATTTTGAAGGTCGTTTCGTTTTATTTTCAATTTATGGGTTTTCCTGGGTTTTTCTTGTTATGATTCATGTTATGACTATAGTTAGATTTTTTGACTATTGAATTTTAGGTTAGACGCAAATAAAAATGTAAAAAAAAAAGAATAAAAATGGTTGTGGGAAAAAACTCAAAAATAATGTTTACGTATTATATATTTATTTCACTTGTGCATATTAGTAATTTTACAATTATCATAAAACGTTTTTAATTTGAAACGTAATACACGGATTCTTCTGGAAAACATCCAAGTCTAACTCTACAGTTGGGAGTAGGTGATTGGGTATTGTCGATGACAATATGGCTGTAGGGTATTTTGACACAATCTGCATATGCTGTTTCGAGCGGCCAGTATCTTGATCCCCCTGACATTTGATAAGACAATGTTTTAATAAAAGATGTATCTCTAGGGTTGTTTTTTATTATTAGATAGTGTGAGCCTAATGTTATTGGACGTATCCCTCTCTGAAAAAAGTTTTGTGTCACAAATATAATGTTTATTCCTAGATGATGTGAATCTCTTATCACAGCATTGTGTACTGCTTTGTTTGTACTAGCTTCGTGAAGCAAATCATCTAAAACATATAGTTTGTTTTTTCCTTTCGTATTACTAAACTCTGGTAGGCCTTGATTAAATTCCAAGTTTGGATGTGATTTTTTTATCTCCTCAAATAATTCTGGTTGATAAATAGAATAGCAATATGTAACTTCATCAATGTCTTTGTTAAAAATTTCATTTGATCTTTTTAATATATCTTTTAAAAGAGTTGTTTTTCCAGTAGAGCTTGCTCCTGATAACGTAATAACGCATGGGCATTTAAACCTATGCTCAAAATTGGGGATATGATCAATGTCATTCATCATTGTTGATAGTAATACTTTTAAATTTCAACTGATTTAGGTTAGGTATATCCTTCTTTATTTATAGGAAAAAACTATTACTAGCATTTTTTTGTATTGTGTGTAGTCAATTTAAAAAGGAGTTCGAATCGTTCAATCCTGTCTTTAAATCTGAGTTGGTCTAAATATACTTGTTGCGGAGATGGTAAGTTAACCTCCACTTGTGTATAATAATGTACTAAAATGACTTCGTTAAAATAAACTACCTGTCTAAGCTTTGATAAAGTATTTGCCATTGTATGCTTTACTATGCAAAAGATTTGTTAAAAAACTCGATCCTACCTTATATATATGTCCAATAGTCTGATATACAGAACTTATCCTTGGTTTGTTTTATCTCTCTTCACTGGTAGGATCCACACAGGTTGGTCAAAATTAAACATCACAACTTGGTATAATGGGATGGGTATCTTATCCATGTTGTTGCTCAACGATTTAGTTCTTTTCAATGGGAAAGTCAATTTAGATCTTAGACATGGTAAAGATCTAGTTCTTCTTAAACCAAATGGCTTCTGGGTATCCATTGTGATATTTTCACTACACCAAAGTCAAACAGCAGTTTAAATGATACACAGTTTCCTTCAAAATTGAAAAATCCACTGAAAAAACCAGTTTTCTCACTTTGCCCCAAGAGTCTCAGTATCCCCCACTAGTTCATCAGGTGCCGAAAAAAATTAGACACATACACTGAAAATTTGGTTCCGATCGGGGTTCATTTGTAGCTTGTAGAGCACTTTAAGTATTTCCCTCTCAAATTTGCCACCATGTCTCAAGTTGCCCCGTCCCATACTATACTC
>JAQGAG010000978.1:0-11749 GCA_034696835.1 Lepidocyrtus lignorum
TCTTAGCTCTAGCTTTCTTTCTAGTATAAGATATCTGCAGTAAAGTTTGTTCAAATCAAGCCAGGATGCGAAAAAACAACGGAAACGCAATATGACTTTTTACCTTTAAAAAACCAACACATCTCTTTTTTTACAACCCAAAAGAATGAAATTACACCCTATGCTATATACACTATACACTTGTTACTCTGTGCCAATCGGCAATAAAAATCGGGTGGTAATGGAGCCTCGAAAAGAATGCAAATCTTTTATTTATTTTTATGCACACTTTAAGCTTTACTGTTGTGTTGTGATCTGTCGCCAGAGTGCAATTTCCCCTTCCATAACCATTCACAGGAAAGGGGAAATGCCAGGTAGAGAAAAGGAAGTTAAGAGGATCCATATGTAATATGGAATAGGCTGGAAACGCTGTCATTGTTATAGCTCCTCATCATATTTCTTTCTTCCTTTTGAGCTCTTTAAGTCATTTTGCATCAAGTCACTTTACGTACTTAAGAGAACATATTCCCCCATTTTAAAATACGTAGTCACGTTATTATGATATGAAAAACAACGGAAAAATATACCTAGTTAAGTATAACCCTGCCCATATTACTATAAAATTGTACTCCTTTGCTATGCATATCATGTTATGAAATCTTTTCAAAATATTGCTCTGCTCTGGTCTCTTCCCTCCTTTAAATATTTCATTTTTCCCAACTCCACTTTTCATCTCGTTTCCTTTCTGAAAGTTAAAGTATATGCAAAGAAATATCCTGCATAATAAAATACACATGCCATTTTTCTAAGAAGGGGGCCATGTTGTTCCCCTCCACTTTTATCCAAAAGAACAAAGTGTGTTTTTGCCTGAGAGTTTTATGCTGGCTAAGGAGGAATAGGATTCACGTGAAATGAACAGGTGAAAAAAATGTGCGTGCTACGTGCCCCCTCCATGTGTGTACATATGTGTGACCTAAATTGCTACCAGGAAAAAGCATAATTTTCTCCAACTGCAGTCATATCCCACCCAACAACAGTAAACATATGTATGCTCATGACTTAGGTATATTACTTTTGCGGTGTTAACTTATCCAAAGTCCCAACATGTGACCTGATATCATTTCATTATGAAAAAAATAACTTTTCTTCCACACGCAAAATGAATACATGACAGATGACAATGCTGATTGATCCGAACAGGAAGCGAAAAATAATTTTTCCCTCCGTATTAAGCTGACTTCATTAAGGATAAGGGAAATTGAAAGGGAGTAGCATAAGAAATATCTGGGATAAGTTGGTATCCGGTGAAAAAGTTTTCCTCTCTTGTCGAACTCTCGAGATGGGGAGAAAAGGAAGATATAATTTATCCCGTTTCTTCTTATTATGCATATTACATTCCTTATCTCAATTTTGCAGCGCCAGCAAAACTGTTTTCCCGTCGCTTCACTCGCATTATTACTCTCTGGTTTGGAGACTATTTCAAGAGACTCTCCGAGTCATAGACAGACCCAGGCCCAGGCGAATCCAACCCTTTCCCTCAGAATCCCATTTTCCCTGTCTCAAGATGAGAGCATGAAGTGAAAGGAAAACGAAAGGAAGATGTATAAAAAAAAGAATAAAAGCTTCGAGAAAATGACAAAGCCAAGCGGAATAAGAATATTATTACTTATAGCATATTATATCTATTTTTTTAAATAAAGGGGCAGAGCAAAATATTAAAAAAAAGTGGTGACGTTCATCTTTACCTTTCCACGTATTTCACCAACAAGATGAGATATTAAAATCATTTTCAGATATGGATACGGGTTTACTTTCTAAAACTAAAAAGTCATAAAAAAATTCCTCCTCACAAAACTGATCCCCTTAAACAGACTGATGCTCATGATGATGCGTTCCGCTACTTGATAGGACTCATGCGCAAATACCCGCAATCCCAAGATTAGAAACTAAATAGTTCTAGTAGTTTGTTAGGATGAAGGTAGATTCTTGATGATGATGATGATCATCATCATCATGCTGACGACGAGGATGAGGATGATGATCATCATCCCATCCGAAAAGGAGAAAAGGTTAGCAGGCTGGAATAAAGTGGACTCATTCATAATTCAGGAATCGGGAGCCAGGATCCGTTCTTCTTTTCTTATCCACTTGTGCTCCACTCCCCATCTCCCTGCCCTGCTATACTAGAATTTGACTCTTGTTTACTAAAAGATATTCCGCATGATATAAAAAACTACTGGTTTAGTTCGCAAAAAAAAGACTTGAGAGGAACATGTAGCTAGCCGCATGGCTGACTTCCTAACCCATCGCTTGCTCTCCGATTTTTTTCTTTTTTTTTCAATTTTTCCTCTCTCTTAAAGCGTCTCCACGTAATAGATATTTAGCGGGTAATAATGGAGTAAAATGGGTTGGTTTTCCTTTAAGAAGAAAATCGAGAAAGGCCATAATCATTCCGGGGTTATCCAATAAAGATGATGATGACAAAATTATAGGATTGGATGAATGGGTAAAGTGGTAAAAGTCTTCAATGAATGCGAGCATAACAGTCTTACACTGTCATTAATGTGGGACTTGCAGAGGGAAAAATTAGCCCTTTACCATTTTTGGTTTAAAAAATCTAAAACAACCTTGATGCTCCTGCCAAGTTAATTTTCAATTTTCAATTAAAAGCCTTGGCCCATTTCCCACATCTTTCGTGGGAAGGTTTTCGCCCCGAAGGAAATTGAAAGTAATGGGAAGTGGCTGGGAATACTCGTTATGAACGTTGTGTAAACATTGATTTCATTTTCATTCTCATCCAATTCATTACAACGTGCTAGCAGTCACTCATTCTATTACAGTAGGATCCCGGCTGGCTCTCTCAAAAAGTTTCCTATGTGCAAAATTTGGGTGTTGGGGAATAAAAAGTGTGAAGTGATGATGATGATAATCATCATCATCTCCCTTTTCATCAAGATGGTGACCGAGGGAAAGTTAGCAGGTAAAATGGCCTATCCTCCCTTATTCCCACATCCTCCATACATCTTCCTACCTGTCAGAGGTCTAAAACCGAGTCCTAATTACTCTCATCATTATATTATTATTAAGTATGATGACTCCTCTTCCCGCCTCAACTTTCTACGAAATAACATTGCAAACTTTTCCTTTGAAAAATAAGTTAGCCCAGGTTGTGCTTTATATGATATGATTAGATTATCTACCTTGTTAAGATACGTTTTTTAAACTTATGCCAAGACTCATAACTAGGTACATTATCCTAAAGTCAACCAAACTCAAAGTCTGCATACTTTCGACTTTCGAACTTCGACGATTTATATAGTTTTTTCCTTGAAAAAAATCCGCAAAACCTTTTTGAGTACAAAAAAAAACTGTACAAACAAGCTTGCAGATTTTTCTATACACTTTATCCATACATACTCCATTCAATGCTTCACATGGCCAAAGCGAGTTTTAGTTTGTAAGTCAATCAATAATTCACAGTATGAGATTTACCTTGCTCGAGTGTGCCCACACACATACTTATAGGTAGGAGATGGGATCTAACTACCTAGGAGCACCTTTATAAGCTTCGATTTAAAAAAAAGTACTTCCTTTTTGCTCACCATCCATTTCATAACCTCCATCTTTCTAATAAAAAACACGACGAGCATAAATACATCATTACCCCTCACCATATTGAAGACTAAGATACTACATGGCATTGAGAAAAAGATGTGGTTTTTGAGAAGGTCCTTTTCTTACTCAGCTTTTTTCAAAACGAAAGTTTTACCTGTAATTTAGGCATCTATAAGCATTTTGCGATGCATATCTGATTATGATTTTCCTGGTTTGCAATAATTTGCCGAGCTTGCTTCAGGTTTTGGCTTGGTGAGTGAGTCCATTCTGCCTGTCCCTCTTTTCAATCCTTGACTAAAAGAAGGCGTATCAAAGGAAAGCTGGAGGGAGAAAAGTCAGCCTCAATGTATTATGTAGGAAACTCCAAAAAGTTAGAGATCGTCATTCCTCATGAATTAGTAAATAGCTTATTTTGGTGGTGAAATTGTGTGTCTATCCACGGTTATGTTGTAATTAAAGTAAAGCGCTCCCCTTTCCACTTTGTTTACTTGGCCTATTTATTTTCTCTATAGACACAAGCTAGTTCTCTAATATAGTTGTGTAAAGCTAAAGTCAGTGGCAGGATTGAGTACTCGAAAGAGGAGAAAAAACGGAGGAAAAAGAACTCCACAGAAATTCCAACTTGTCAGCTGGCTAAATGGGGGAAAATGTTCAGAGTCGGACCTTTTTTCCGGAGAAAATGAAGCTGTATGCTTAACTTAACAACTCTCTCTTTCTCTCTCTCCCTATTCTCCTCTAACAAAAGCATAACATGAAGATGATCATCATCAACTGGAAGGAAGGAAGGAACAAACACGAAATAGAATCATCATTATCGGGATTAAGTGGATTATTAGGCTAGGCCCACTCTCACCAATACTTTAGCCAAGGGATTTGTCCTAAATATTGTATCTTTATTTTATTGAGACAAGGTATCAAAACACGAATCCGTTACTGGCCCTTATATTATGGACCAGTGGACATATAATGGTCCAGTCATATAGCCTCCCACTCCATTTCCATTTCGCAAACAAATGGGGAAAAAATTGTGGAGAGAGATGAAGAGAGAGAATATACAGGGCTTCAATACTCTACTGGGAATACCCACGATAATTCAATCTTCTGAGAATTTTTCCTCGTTTTTTGAAGATTTTTCTCCATGCAGCTTTTTTATGTTTTCTTTCACTCAAAAGTAAAAAAAGTTGTTGCAGGGTTTCATTTCTACTTTCCTTCCTGTTTCCCCCTTTCTTTGCTTTCGCTCCACTAGTGCGTGACAATAATTATAATGAGTGATGTGATGTGACTTGGACTATTTGACCGGAGTAGACTGTGGGGCGACTTTTGTATTTCGAATGGCCTCATCTTCCGTTTCTCCTTTAAAGTGAGTTTATCGCTAAGGCCATGTTTTAAAATGGGAGGGAACTCTAATACACTTTGACTTTTTAGTACTGTCCATTGCTTGGCTTGGATGATGTTGGATGGGTATGGAGTGAAGTGCTTCCATTTCTTTCGGGGATTATTCTATCCCATTAGGAAACGGGAGACAAATAAATATAACGAAGAACTCGTATAAAACACGCTCACTTGTAATATCCCTACACATGCTTGTCCGTGTAATATTATTGTAGTTTTGTTCCCGAGCTTGAGCTTAAAAACAGGAAAAAGAAGAGGAAAGCCTGAGGATGAGGAGGAATATACTAAAATGACTTAAAATGAGTCATGCTTCACTTGAGCTTGCTTGAATTCCCTGGTTTGAGCATAACCTCCATTACAGCAGTTTTTTTCCTGAAAAGTAAGCAACAACTCTGGCTTGGCTTATTTTATTGCCCACATCATCATAATCACGATGACTACTCCACGACTCAGCATCATTATCGTCGTCCTCAACGGAAAAAACTATATCTCGGTTTCTCCTCCCCATTTCCCCCTGTTCCACTTCATTCCACCGTGGCTGTGGCTATGACTTTTTATAGCACTGGGTATATATCATTTACCCAGTCATTATAATGTCGCCTGTTGCAATGCAATTCTCCTCTAAATGGTGGGCTATGTATGTGAGCAGTCCATCTTATTGGCTTTCTTTAACCCCAGAGTGGGGGAGATATTACAAGTGAACTCGTTAGTCGTTATTCACTCACTCACACTATTTACTTTACAGAGTTGTCAAGGTTTTCTCTATGCACATCTTTCCTCAGCATTTCTTATAGATAATATGGAAGCAGCATCAGGTGGCGTCTCCTCTAGGATAAAATGCTTGGCAAGGAGCCAGTTTCTTTTTGCTTTTTTTTCTTTCAGCTTGTTTTGTTTTGTTTTATTCACCCTCACATTAGAGGAGAATCGGGTAGAGTCCGACAAAGGACATAATATACATCACTATGCATAATTATGGACGGTGTGAAGTTTTTATCGTTTGCAAACTGCTTGTAAATATTCGCAAATCGGGAAATTAGCTGATTTTATCGACTCAAGTCATTTCAGCTGGGGGTTTCCGGAGGAAAAAAAATATAGAGGCTGAGGCTTGAATGGACGTGTTGAATGTTTTTTTTCTATCTTCAAAACGACTATGATAACTCAAGTTGTTGATGATTACGTGTTGGAGATAGAAGGAATGGAGGGAAGCGGAAGGAAATGTTCCATTCCCCTCGTCGTCTCAAGGGCTTCATTGCGGAGGGGGAAAGCGGGAGAAATGAAGAGAGAAGACGATTAGGAACCCATCCCGGCCACTACTTTCTATTTAATGGACTTCTAATATTATTATAGTCCCTGGACCGCAATACCGCCAGAACCACATCATCATCACTAGAGATATAAATTGTGCAATGCATAGACAACAGTAAACAGTGCTTAAGTCCCCTCCGTCGCCCCACCCCGCCCCACAGACAACCTACTCTAGTAAATAGTAATGAATGGGACGGGAACATCAGGTTTGTGCGTCCCAAGCGGATTCCCTCAATGGGTTGTTGGACTAGATAAGAACCAGTCCTTTGTGGCAAAAGAGTGGGGAACTAATCGGAAAATAAATGGGGGAGAGTTACTACATCACCTCCCCAATCATAGGCGCCTACTCGGTTTAATAAGTATTGAAAACGGGAGGGTTTCAAAGTACCGATATATTAGACCAATGAGAGCCCCTTTAGTTTTTATTGAATACGAGAAAACAGTTTTTCGAAAAAGGGTCGCAATTGCTACCATCCAATTTGAAAAAAACAAATTAACGTAATATCATCCAACCCAGTAAATTAATTCAAGTGAGTGCTTATATTTTTTCGAACTTATCTAGGAAAAACTTGAGAATTGAAATGTTTGACAGCACCCCAAGTTACAAGTATGAAAGAAATTATTTCCAGGGTAAAATATACCTATTCTAGTGTTATCGAAAAATTGGAAACGAATGGGATTCCAATTCCAATCCACTGTTAGAAAAATCTTTTTAGTTCACTGAGTTAAGTTCATGTTTCAGGATATATAAAAAAGTGGCGCTTTCCTCCATCAAATAAAAAACTTTCCACTTCTTCCCATTCCCACATCATTTCTATAGATGAGATGCATCTGGGAAATGGGAATGGGTATGGGGAAAGGGGGACAGGAAGTTGGAAAAAAAATCAAAGCCTTCCCCCTCACTTTTCGCTAAATACTGTTGATCTATAAGTTAAAGGTAGGAAAAGTCTTTTTGTGGAGCACTATGGTTGTTAAGGTGGAAAAGTTGATGAAACTGGAAGAAAAGGGACATTCCTCCATTCCCATTCCTGCTCCTTTCCCTTGAATAGGAAGATTATAGGGAAGAGTGGAGCACAGATGAAAAGGGACTCGAGAAATGGGATCGATGTGAGTGGAGTGCACAATATCACCATTCCATTCCACTTTGAGTTGACTTGAGAGAGTGAAAAGGAAACTAATCCCATATCTTCCTTTTTCAACAAGCCTCCCTCCTCTTCGCCCACCTTAAATGCGACAGTCTTGAAGACGAAAATGAAGATGGAACGGTTACCCTTTTCCAGACGATATTCTTATGTGTCATTTGTCCTCCTTCTCATCTTACTTCAGTTTACCCACTTCCACCATATTTGCATTTTTATTTATTTAGAACAGATAAAAAAATAATGATTTATTTTAGTCTTCTTAACACGGCACAACAGTTGTAAGCATATAGCCTCGTGTATTATCCCCGTTAGTTTTTTTTATCGTGACTGATAATCTAACCTGATTGGGATCAAATCCCTTTTTGAGTTGTTCCCCGTATCATTCCTTTCCACCACACCTTCAATTCCAAACACATCCCACGGTATATTGTAAATATTTTCCCATTTACTTTCTCCAATTTCATCAATAATAATATCAAAACATTTTCCGATCCCGTATCCATTATGCTCTCGCTTAATATATATGATCTCATCCTACACGGATACAATAAAGAATGGAGGTAATGTCTCCCTTTCCAGGGATAATCTCATCGGAGACCTCTAACATGACTTGGGAGTGTATGGGTGCTCCATTTCATCCGTTCCATCTCTGAATCTCTCTGAGAAAAGGCTTATTTTCTTCGCAACAGAAGAAATCGAGTTGGATAAGCGAATGTATAGAAGAAGGCGAGGCTTGGGTTTGCTGGTTGGCACTGAACATGACGATGATGATGATACTCAAGCCTGCTTCCAGATGCATCCACACATTTATCTCTTTGACATGTTTGTTTACCTGACTTGACTTTCGTCTGCTTTTCATATCCTTCCTTTTGTTCAATGTATCGCTTCCCATCATCCCATCACGTCCGTCCACCAAACGGATCATCCGATGACTTTGGGAAACTTTGAAAAAAAATATGAAGGCAGAGAAAGTTCGAGCTGTCTTAACAGTCTCTTTAGCATGATGACATGGCATTCTCTCTGAATGATCCCTGATGCGCCTGTTGGCCATACCACTCGACTCCACCACCCCCATTTACGACGATGATCAGATGGACTGTGAAAAGTAACAGTTTACACATGTTCCACGCTATTATTTTATTGCCTCGCATAATAAGTAACAAGTAGGGAAAAGGCGAGAGAGAAAAATCTTTCAACGGGAAGGAAATTCAAAAGTCCGTTCCAATCCCGTCCTGAATTTATCATCGAAATCCCTTCATGGATAACAAAAAAGTATGGAATGTGCAACAGAAGTTTGAAGGGTTTTGAAAATAAAATGAAAAGGTCTCAAAGAGTTCTTTTTAGCTTTCCCTTTCCCATATATTACCCCCACACAATATAATTTTTTTTCCTACATGAACTATCTCCCTCTGATCCCATCCCATAACCATTACTCATTTTATTGAAGACGATGAACAAGTTGGACTCAATGCCTCCTTCCTCGTATTCAAAACGGTTGGGAAAAAGATGTTCAATAATGTAAGCATCTATACATCTAGGAAGTCAGCTGGATATTATATGGGATGGATGAGAAAGAGTATAATAATGGGAACGGTGATGGTCGTGGCACATTCCCCAAACTTGTGAACAGAAAAGGAAAAGATGATGTTCCTCGGGAAAAAAATTGTAAAAAATACGCTACTCCAAAAACATTCTTTTTTAGGTGTGCGGAGTCAGCCAGGAAGGAAGAAAAGCAACAAAAAGTCAACCATGTGAAAATTATTGACGTTGGGAGAAGCCATATACCAGTTGGAGTAGACATTCCATCCTATTATTTATAGCTTTTGGCTATATGAGGTGCTTCGATCCTCTCTTGGACGAGTTGCAGTCAGCGTCAGTCTAAAAAGGCGATTTTTTTCCTTGACTTTTTTCTAAACTTGGGCTACTTCGTTCCAACATTCATTCATCTGTACACTTTTGTATTACCTTTAGACATGATGATGATCATTTGGAGGAAAAACTCCTCTACCTTAAAAACGGATGAAAGCGTCGAGTAAAAAGAAAAAATATAGTGTTTTTGCAGTCTAATTTAGCCTTTTTGCTTTTATGCACATAATAGAATCTTCTACCAAAAGTTTTTTTTTTTGGGAAAAAATTGGAAGATAAACAGATCGGCTAACATTAAAAACCCATTTTATCCCTCATGAAAAAAAATGAATTCATATTCAATGGAGTCCTCCCTCCATCAATGATGCATGGGAAATGAGAAATGCATTTGGCTAGTTCCCCTGCAATTTCATAAAAGAGGGAAACATTTCATAAAGATTGAAAGGAAAGCTCATTTTATTTTTGGCCTATGAAAAATGAAAAGGAACAAAAAACATATTCTTGTTTATCTCGATCCCCCGTCGAATGAAGATGATTGAGGATGGTCATTATTATTACATGAGGTGCAAAAGCAATCCATAATCCCTCTGTGGATTTATAAAGCTAAACATGGATATAAATTTTTCTCTCGTCTTCTTTGAGTCTCTCCCCGTCATATGGTAAATGCCATAAAAATTATTGATTGACTAAATGAAATATACATGGCACTGCACTCCATCCTTGTGTTCCTAAAGTCATAGTTCTGGTTTTTGTTTTGTATTTTTTCCTCCTCTCTCCTTCACTTTCGCTCTGTCATGATGGTGAGGAGAGGGGAGTTTAAGGTAGAATTTTATACTTGGAATTGGTCTACCTTCACTTTGTATTTTCTCTCTGAGCTCAAATAGACATTGACGTGTAGATTAATATATTCCCATGGAGAGGCCAGCATTTACATAATATTATTGGAGCGGCTCTGTTTTCTCTTTCCATCATCATCAACAACAACAACATCCCACCTGTATACTCATTACTCCTGACAGGGCCTGGTGGTGAGAGCACTCAAAAAAATTACTCTTGGAAATACACTTGAAGCTAATCATTGACAGTTGTTGTGCTCGATAAAAATAAAATATAATGATTATGACTATGATTATGATAACGATGACGTTAGCCATAGACAGATGGATAGTCCCTTCGTAATTCCAGTTTAAAACTGATGTCCTGTCAGAGAAAGTCAGAGTCAAAGAGAAAGTAGGGATAAGCCGAAGGATTCCGCTAAAATTTCAATAGTTGTTTGATATTGTCTTTCGTGAAAAATGGTCCTTTTAAGTGAATGTTTTTCTCACAAAGAAAGTTGTTCGAGCCAGACCTAATTTTTTACACAGTGAGTAAAGAGGGATTTTGCTCCGTCTGATGTTAATTCTACGGTTCTCTGTTCTCTCTAGTTAGGGATGTGAATGAAATGACAGTGTTCTCTTTCCTGTCTTCCAAAAAGAAGTTTTGTACCTTGCACCATCCCAGCCCATGCCACCCAGTCATGCATGCAGGCTCCTTTCTCTTTCCTTCAGATGAAAAACTTTCTCTTGTAAGGAAAGATATTATTATGTTGGTTGGCGACTAGTAGAGAAGTGTTAGAGAAAGTTGGGTCTTTTGCAACAGTTGATAGATATCTTTACGACGCTTGAGTTTACACAATAATACACTTACACAAACAAAATGGCTCCTTTCCTTCCTCCTCTGCCAAGCCAAGGGAGAAAAAAACTGGGAGACGATGAAGAGACGAGAAGAGAAAAAAAGGTAGAGCGTGCTCTCTCTGCTCTTCCAAACATGCTTATATTTTATATTCATTTTTATACAGCTTACAATATTCCCGTCACATCCAGAGTGAAAGTGTGGAGCCGTTTAAAATTCACTCCTTCCTCAGATTTTCGGCGGAATTGCATGCGAGGACAAACGGGAGTATAGGATAGGAGAGGGCGATATGAAAGTGGAAGGAACTCAACAACCCTTTTTATGTTGCTCACCAGTCATTTTCATAATATTGCTCAGGAAGAGGGAAACGTACAATATATGGTGGATGGCTTATATATCTAAAAACTTGGCATCGTGGCTATAGTCATCACAAGAGAAAAACCCTTTCTTCTCGCTTTCTTCAAGCTGAGAATATTTTCTTGCGTGTTTCTCATTCACCGGAGAAAAGTTAGTGGAGGGAAAATGAGTGACTGGGTTTATGGAAAAGGGTTTGACTTGCTGTTGATGGAAGACGGGATTTTTTCCTCCGTGAAAGGAAACCATATCATTATGAAGAAGAGGAAAAAACCCAAGCGCACACTTACTGCTCCTGCAGCTGGTCTACTTCCACATTCAACGGTATTTAACGGGATCAGCTGATCCATTCATTTAACTTTTTTAATTCATATGGGGAAAGAAGTGAAATGGTTATTAAGTGTAATAATATCAGTCATAAAACA
>JAQGAG010000979.1:0-11747 GCA_034696835.1 Lepidocyrtus lignorum
TTCTCATTATCCCTTTCATTTGATTGGCCTTCCGTACTTGATGTTCCTGTTGCCCTGCTGTGATGCCGTTTACTTCCATTTTCCTCTCTTTTATGGAATTGGGAAGATCTCAGAAGACCTACAGGGAGAAGTCCTAATAAATCACTGAGACTTTTTGACTTAGGCTGGGCGTTAATCGCAGGACCATCTGCAGATTGCCCCATGGTTCCAGGGGTGGTCTCCAATGTCCGTCGTCGTCTGGGATATAGCACGTTGGAGAAGAGAAGGGCTGCTTTTGATGTTGCCGATATGGTTTGTTGTTGAGGTTGCTGGAACAGTTCAGCATACTCTGTACTTTCCAACTGACGAAGTTCAATTGGGATGAGGTTTTCTGAACCGGGTCCTCCCCCGCCACACACGCGTCCTCCGTGATTGACTGCCCCGTCATTACTCCGATGATAAGGGTAGTCCAGGCAGCCACCGATATCATCGCCACAGTCCATGTAGGCGAAGTGATCTCCATGACCTACAAGATCGTCCGTCCCAGCAGCTGCAATATCTAATCCTTGAAGGAACCACGGGCGACGCCCTCCCCGGTGCCTCCTTGTCCCCGCAAGTTTTTGGAGTGCTCGCCGGACAAAGCTGTAGCAGGACTCGTTGGGGGAGCTTAAATCTGAGCTGGATTGGGAGCTGCTGGGACAGGTTGGATCTATGCTTTTTGATGCCCTGTGATGTCTCACCCTTCCCCGTTTCCTACCAGAGTCATGCATCGAGTCCGAGTCAGATGTCTGGGTATAAGCGTGATAGTGAGTGGCGTCATCATCTGAGGTTGTGGTCGTCGTGGAATTCAGGTCTCGCTCAATGGATGATGTTTTGTCATCTGAAGATGATGCCATTGGTCGGTTCCAAGGGACTAGAACGTCTTGCGACTCGAACTGTTGAAAAATTGAAGTAAAAGTCATTATAAACTGTTTTAAAAATATTGAGCGTATTTGTTTTAATTTGCAACCTTTCGATGTCGCTGTTCCATCGCCCAAACAGACACCATCAGTTTTCCTCCTATCCGAAGCACTCTCGCAAGCTCTTTGAGGGCAGCCACACGGCGCTCCGTGGTGGCAAAGTGGTGAATCACAGCAATGGAGAGACCCGCATCAAAGCACTCGTCTCGAAAAGGAAGCGCCAGGTTGTCGCAAATCAGTACCTAATCAATCATTTAAAAAAAATAAAAAATGGTTATTTCATTTTATAATAGCGTTTTTTATAAATTCATTGATTTAGCAAACCCACTCACTTCATGCTCCTTTTCCCTCGCAATATTGGCTAAGTTTGAGCAACGGTCCAGACCAATCTTGAAAATGGAAGGGTTAATACTCAAATACTTCCCGTTCCCACACCCCACATCACAGACAAATGATCCTGGCTCCAGATCAAGAAGAAACTGCTTCACTTTTGGCCAAGCCCTATACCTGGAATCCGAAAAGTGGGAGGCAATCTGCTGATAAACGTCGTGCACATAAGCTTTCTCCAAAGCCACGGACCGGGCTTCCCTCTCAGTTGAGGAGCTGCACTCCTCCGGCTTGCTAGCCAAGTTTGTGGATCGGCCCCAAGAGGCTGATGATCCGGAAGTGATTATGGATGGTGGAAATGGTGGGGGTTCTGGAGGTGGCCCCATGGCACCCTCCATTATGTCTTCGGATGAAGAAATCTCGACACTTGGGGGAGGCTTTCGAGGCTACCTAACGTTAAACTACTAAGGTTATGAAAAGGAAATGGGTCGGAGAATGTTGGATGATGTCTCTTCATCGTTAAATTTCCTGAAAGAACTGCTCATCGTGCTACCAACAAATTACAATATTGGGTCAGAACTTAGAACACGTTAAATTTAATTGCTTTTTAAAATTACAGATGTCCCGGACAGTGAAAGTATTAAGTAGTTGAAAATTTTGATATGAGGCTGAGAACCAAAATCAAACCAGACCCACCAAAACAGCAAACGAGAATAATTAAGTTGATATGATGGAGAAAGAGAGACGTATTTAATTAAGTTCAAAAAAACAAGCAAGACAATTGACGGAGAATCGATAACATTAAAGACGAAGAATTTACTATGAATAAAGTTGCACTTGAATAAGACACACGAACAAGAGAGATAAATAATTTAAAGAAACCTATTTGCTGTAATTGACTTCACTTTGTTGCGAGTTACGCTAATTATGCAATTTGTTGATTTTTTTTACATCTCCCTTTTTAATCTTCGTGGAAAGATATCTTTCACCCTCCCATCCCAATCCATTATTCCTGAGAATGGGTGCCAATCAATGACTTTGAAACAGCTATACTAACTAAACCCATTTTTTTCATAATTCACCCAATTCATCACAAAATCCACTGTGATCCGCTTTCTCCATCCAGTTCCAGAAACTGGAGCAAGATGAATAAAACTAACGATAAGTAAACAGGGAGCAGTTGAATCGTTTTGTAGGGTCGGAGCTAACACATGATATCTGATATGTACATTATTAGTTTTTATTAACTTCCTCCACATCCACTATACCTCCTCCTTCATATCCACTTGTATAAAACCTCAACAGCACTATTATCCAGGATTTCTAGGAGTCGGATGGGATCGGATATCGGTCGAGAGAAGTTTCCATGAATTGCTTTCTTCTCGCTTTTGTAAGGCCTTACCCATCTAAATATAAGAGCTGCGTTATTATTGCGAGTTAGCCTGTGAGAAAAAAAGAGAAAAGTTGGACTAGTCCAGCAAAAGGAAACCAGTCCACTGCATAGTTGTTGCACGATCGGGAATGACGTAGTTTTTTACTCGTCTTGCAAGTTGGAAGTGAAAGTAGAAAGTATGGCTGCAGAGATGATGAGTGTGCTTGAGGGAAAAGGAAATACTCTTTCTCGCCTTCCATGATATGATCCTTCACATCCTAAATACTGTGAATGTGAAAGTGAGGGGAAGTAAAGTAAGGTAGGAGGTAAGAAGGGAAACGCAACAGTATGCAATGGTGAGCTGGTAGCTCCTTTCACCTTCTTTCTCATTTTGGATAACCGAATGTGGCGTGGCGTAGGTGGGACAAAACAAATAATGCTACTTGTTTTCCACAGTATACTATGACGCAATGACTTGTTTCTCCTCCTCATGCCGTATTTCCGCATTTAGTGCGCCAGCTAAAAAAAATTTAAAAAATGTATCTGGCTCATTTTCGTTCGGAGTTTCGGACATGACTACATGTTACAACTACTTGACTCTTATGATTGTTTTTTTACTAAAAAATTGATTCAATAATATATGCTGGAAATTAAACCCACAAAATGTGCAGTGTTAGGTCCCAGTTCCAAAATTATCCCTTTGATTTAACGCACGTAAAGTATTGGTATACGTAAATTTTTGCATTTTATCAATTTGCACTGAAAACCACTGTAATTCTTTAGGTACCTGTGTACTTTGGAATGGCATATTGTAAATCTTTGAAATTCAAGACGGGTCCTTAATATGGCGCTTGTGCTGTATTTTCGGAATTACGGTATGCAAGTACTGTAAGATTTGTACTGCTCATAAATGCATGTAACTCCATTATAAATTCGTGTACAGGAGCGATACTAACTGCAGCGAAACCACAGAGTGAGTGTATCCAAAATTGCCCAGTTTGTCCGCCTAATAATGCTTTTCTAGTTTGTAGACTTTACTTATCTGCTTTCACTACCCACTCATTCCTAAATCAACATTTCTTCATCACCATCCATGTTCCACTTTCACCTTTCTCTTTCTAGGGAGTTTATGCAAGTTGCTTGAGTTTCCCCTTCAGATATTCATAGTGCTGAACTTTAACATTATCAGTTTGCTCTAAAAAGACTGCTATGTATAAATTTCAATTTGTTCTACCTTTGTTCGAACCGATTTTACTATAAGCGTGGGTGGATTGGATACTAATGATTATTATTGATGGCAAAGAAAATACGCGAAAATATTATTACGGTTTTTTTACATTGCTCCGTGTTTAATCTCATAATATTTGCGAAATATTTTGCGCTTTGCAGGTAATGCTTATAAGCTGCATTATAAAATCACATTCATGAGGATTGTCGATGTGGCCAAAATCGGTTAACTCTTCATTGACCTAAAGGAGAGGATAGTTATCAGAAGAGAAAATCGGGGAAGGAAAGTTTTCAATCAAACCCATTGTCAATTTTCAGTGGAGATGGACGCATGGGAATGCGAATAAATTAAATCATCGTTGACAGTCGACTCAGTTTGTCATCAGCAGCTCAAAAACGCCTTTCTCAAATAGTCAGAGCAACATGCCAAAAAAAGAGTAGTGCTGTTTATTTCCCCCAACAAGATAAGCCACAGTCAACGCCACACACTTAAAACTTCTTATAATGTATATCTGAAACCCGTACATTGGAACGGGGCATCTTGAGAAATCAATTTGTATTTTGGAGACTGACTGGGATCCATTCGGGAAATCCAGTTCATGTAAAAAAGCATTATCATAACAACGCTTTTTAGTGGAATTTAAAAAAGAAACATCAATAAAACTCCTCTATAGTATCCACTTCTTTTTAAAAAATGTAGATTGGGAAGTAACCAAGTAATTGATATTGATACTGAATGAGCTTTTAAAGCTTATCGTCGCTTAATACACAAATCAACTGACGATGAGCACCAAACCTACTAACAACAATTATATTCTTTTAACCAAACCATTTAAAAAAACTACAACGATCTATTTTTTGGTCCAGACAAAAACTGTACCCTTTCTGAATTCGTTTCTAATTTAAGGAAGGAAAATTTACGTAAAAATTACATTCTATTCCGCTAAAAGTTTAGTTCGCCGTTGCAGCCCCTCTCAATGCCTATGCCAATTTATGTCTTGGACTAGCATCGCACATCACATAATAAACGATGCGATGAAGGAATGCAAGATAATTGTAGTCGGGAGTAAAGGTGTTGGCAAATCCAACCTGGCGGCGCTATTTATTTAGGGAATTTCAAAGGATTTCAAAGACAAATTCAGAAAACTTATCGAGGTGGATGGTGAACAAAGCATATAGGTATTGTACATTGTAATTTTAAGGTTATTTTTACTATCTCAGTCCCGATTGTGCATTGTGAAAATAGCGATGTATAATTAAATTAGTTGTATTTTATTACAAAACTCTTAACAATGTTTCCTTAATTTCTTATGAATTCTTAACTTGGAACAAGGCTTGACTAAAATGAAACAATCGTTCTTCTTTAAATTGAGCTCTCCAGGAAAAGTTTATAAAAGTTAAGTTTAGTTAATGTAATCACCATAAAGGCAGGTAAATTATGTACTTTGTAATTTGTTGTATACAAATTTTACCTTTTTTGAATTTTGAGCTATCTATCACCTAATTTGGCACATTCCATTCGTGCAAACCAATTAATTAGCCAAAAAATTAATATTTTGGTTTATATTTTTGTTTATAATTGATACGGTGAAATTGCTTCACATGATCATTCAAATGTCCCTTCCACTTAAATTTTTCCCCACAGGTTTCACATCCATATTTCAATATATTATTATGCACCGTTCTTTGGTGTAACATTGCCTGTCCCTTTTGTGTAAATTGTTTATGACAAATCTCACATTTATGTTTCACTTTTAGGTGGACAGATCTGTAGTGTAAACTGGCGCCATGGCTATATTTGAATTCACTTGGACAAATGATACATTTGAATTTGTTGGTTTTTGGATTGAGAACATAAAATCTCGGTTTTTTACTTCTTGGCAATTTCCTTGACTTTTTTGTCTTGGCTGGGACACCGACTGGTGAACTGCGATTTGTCACAAATTTTCCAAATTTTTTCTTAAAAGAACGGGCCTGTGGCGGTGGCGATGTCCTGTCAACTTCTATTTTAACTGTTCCTTCCACAACTGGTGCTGAATTTTTGCTATCCTCGTCACTTCCTTCTGTGGAAACTCCATCATGATCATTCCACGTCTGAATTTCAGTTACGATTTGATTTTCTGTTTTAGCAGCAATCCGGATTGGTTTCAAACCAGGCTTTGAGGAAGCTCTTGTTTCTTCTGGAAGCCCTTTTCTTTCATTTGTTAGAGCACTTAAATTGGATTTCAATTTCTGATTTTGTGCAGCAATTTCATTGAGACATAGCTTACGGATTTTAATGCGACGTGAAGGCGAGCCAACAATGCGGATGCCTAAAAATAAAAAAATAAATAATGCACAATTTTTTGGTGTAATTAATCAAACGGGATTTTAAGAGATAAAATTTTAACTATTATTTCGCAAAGCATTTATAAAAAAATATTCTTACACTTCTCTAATGCCTCGGTTCTAACCGCCTCCACAATTTCCAAGAAAAACTTTTTCTTCCACTATCTTCATTAACCCATCTGCCCTGGATTTTAATTTGGATTCCATAAACCTTCGGAAGTTTTCCATATTCTTTGTTGCCTTCGCGGCCACCAATTTCCCATGAAATAGTTCCAAGTTGTATTCCATCTATAGTTTTAGCTTCTCAAATTGAACATAAAGCTGCGAAAAATTTTCATTTAAACCAGCGCATTCCTCACACAATTGCGCTTTTAGCTTGGATTTGTCCACTTTAGTAAGTAGATGCGGAGAAATTAACTTCTTTTGATGAAGTGCTGCTTTTATGTCCATTTTCAAATAAAGGGCAAAATATTGGAGGGAGTAAATTGAAGATGGTGACGACTGTCCAGATCCTGGAAGAAAGGACTGGAGTTCGTCCATGCATATGAGGCAGCGTCCCTTCGAGTTAACAACGAAATCTTTGCAGTTATTCTCCATTATCCGTCTCGGGACAAAAGGTAAAAATAATTGAAATGATTTTGAAATTCGTCACAAAATATATTGAGGATTCACAGGTTTAGGTTTACAAGGAAATGTGCAAGCAACATTTAATAATAATAACCAAACTTATTCTATGTCGAGTGGAATTCACTGATTATTATAAATTACACCGTTATGTTCTTTATTAAATTTAAATCGGAATCATATCGACCGCTTACTTGTTTTACCTACCTACCCACTACCCATCAGCTGTCGTCTAGTTTGCTATTCTGGATTGGAATACAGTCATGCTCTCTCTGAGAGAGTCTCTCATCTCGTCATCTCATTTCATCCGATTTTTGCTTTCTTCTCCAACTCCCCGAAAATATGCATTGCACTCGCTGGAGTTTCGCTTTATAGTTCCTGATTCAAAGCTTGCAAACCAGTTATATTTTTCACCAAGCATATTTTGATAAACGTAAAAAATGATAGGGAAGTAAAGATTGCATTCCGTCACCTTACAGTTTTACATGGATGAACGAGGTATGCAAAAGTAAGCCATTAAGTATAATGGCTTACTTTTGCATACCTCGTTCATCCATGACAGTTTTAAAGATCAACTTAAAATAAAAACCTATTAGGATTTCTACCAATTTGTGTTTTGGACAATATCACTCCTTCCTATCTATTGTCTCAACACAAACAATGAAGGAATACAAGATTGTTATAGTTGGGAGTAGAGGTGTTGGTAAGTCCAACCTGAGGGCTTTGTTTGTTCAAGAATGTTCATTAGATGATTACAACCCCGGACTGCAGGACTATTGGAGAAAACTGGTGGAGGTGGAAGGTGAACAAGGCATATTATTGGACATTTTAGTTTTTAAAAATAATACGATGGTAAGCTTTATTTTGAACATTATGAATTACTACATGCATAAATGTGTTGCAATATGATCCACATACATATATTATTTCCCTATTTGGAATAATTTTAGGGCCAGTTTCCCAATATGAAGGAAATGTATATGAAGCTGGGCCAGGGTTTTGTGTTAGTTTACTCTATAACGGATCGCTCAACTTTCAACGAGTTGCAAAACCTAAGAAAGGAGATTCTTAGTGTGAAAGTTCGTACAATCGTATAATATATATAAAAAAATGAAGCTTTTAAAAGTTGCATTAGTTTTTATTTGCCCATATTTTTTTTACCAATTACTCTATTAAATGAAATATAAAATTCTGTTATTTTTAGGAGGCTGATAATGTTCCAATGATTCTAGTGGGAAATAAAATGGATTTGGAAGGGGAGCGTGTTGTTGGAAAAGATGAAGGATTAAGTCTAGCTCGATCTTTTGGTTGCAGCTTTATGGAAACCTCAATCAAAAGGGGAAGGAACAACGTTGACGATGCAAGCTAAATTTATTTTTGTGGAGCTACTACAAATTTTAATTTGTCTTAAGGATTCTGGTGTTATATATGAGATTTAGTGAAACTTGAAAGTAGCTTAATATTATTTTGCTTGCAGATATTCTACGATTTAGCCGAACAAATGAGCAAACTGGATGACGCAAAGAAAGTGGAGGATGGACCGCCAAAGATAAAGGGAGCGTGTTCTCTTCTATGAAGACTGAATTCATTAACTGCTAAATTGGAATTCTCGAGCTTTAGTTTACACAAAAGTTATCTCATTGTCAGAGATGCCAAACTGGGTGCATTTTAAATTGTCAAAGCATTAGCGGTGGTGAATTATGCTGGTGCGCGTATGTACACACGCTTTGAAATTTGTGTCATGGTCAAAAGTGTACTTACCTACCATTTAATAACATAAGTATCTGAAATGATGGATTTTTAATGATGATAATGATAATGGATAATGCTTACTGGCTAATAATTTTGACTTGCTATGATGCTATAATATGCTGAAATTTATCGTAATTTTGCTTCCTGTTACAAAAATACTCGGATGAACTATGTTGGCACCCCATAATGGTTTATTTTAAATAAAAACACAAACTTTTACTCGCATCCATATTTTGAAAAAAAAATGTTTCGTTTGTTTCCTTGCCAATTATTTCTTTTTTTTTTGTCGTGTACTACTTACTTATTTTGCAACGGATTTTTTTTTCACCATTGAATGCAACAGTTGAATGCAATTGATTGGTTGCAAGGTTGACTGGCGTAATCTGACGCCAGCGTGGGTGGTTTTTTGATGACGGTTACTGGTGCTCCGTTGAGGGTAAACGCATCTGAATCGGACTTTGAGATGAACACTGCCATAATTGTTCTTTGAACGTTTGTTCTGATCACTTATGGATATTTTGGGTTGAGCAAGTGTCACAGTTTGTATTTTCCTGTTTCCGGAAGGATTTTTCATTCCCGTCGAACCTTTTGTTGTACGATCGGGAATGACGTAGTAGTTTTTTATTCGTCTTTTAAGTAAGAAGAGAAAGTATGACTTCAGAGATGATGGGAAGAAAAGCAAAATGTGTGCTTGAGAGGGAAAGGAAAATAAACCCCTTTCCTTTCTCGGATCATGGCCTTTCAAAATACTGTGAAAGGGAAAGTTAGTGGAAGGAAGTAAGGTAGGATAAAGGTGAAGGGAAACGCAACCGTATGCAAAGGTGTCGGTGTGGTAGTTCCTTTTACCATCTTTCCCCTTTTGTACAATTCAATGTGGCGTAGGTGGAAAATTGCGCACTAATTTTACATGGTGAACAAATTTATCTTATTTGATCCCAATTTTGGAATAAAAATAAAAATCTCATTTCATTAAGCTGAAGTTAAATACGCCAAGGCAATACAATACATAGCATTCCTGCCAATTAGTGTTTCCTTTATATCACAGCACATATTTCCTTAACAATGAAGGAATACAATATTGTTGTAGTTGGGAGTAGAGCTGTCGGAAAAGCCAACCTGACGGCTCTGTTTGTTCGTGGAATTTCAAAGGATGACTACGACCCTGTCGTTGAAGACATTTGGAGAAAACAGATCGAGGTGGATGGGGAACAATGTATATTGGACATTACTACTTTATCCGGAAATGTAAGTGGAAAGCTTAATTATTGCAAATCATGCACTATTGCAAGCATTGACTACCATTCATAGCAGATCTGAGATTTAAGATATTTCGTATTTGGAATGATTTTCAGATAGAATTCCGCGCAATGAGGGACCTGTATATGAAGAAAGGCCAGGGTTTTGTGCTAGTTTACTCGATAACGGCAGAGTCAACTTTTGATGAGTTGCAAGACCTACGCCAGGAGATTTTCAGACTGAAAGTGAGTATCGCTTATATTTTAAAAATGCTTTCAAAAGGTTCCATTACTTTACATTAACATTAATTAATGCTTTTTAAATCCTCATTCTTAAGTCAATTTATTTTTAGGAGACCGATAGTGATAACGTACCAATGATTCTAGTTGGAAATAAATGCGACTTGGATGGTGAGCGTGTTGTTGAAAAAGAGCAAGGGTTAAGTTTAGCCCATTCATTTGGTTGCAACTTTTTGGAAACCTCAGTCAAAAGAAAAATCAACGTTGACGATGTAAGCTAAAACTATCAAATTGTCATTATGTAAGTCCTTGCAAATTTTATTTGGTTAACAATGGGAGTAGTTTTATATTATTATTTGTTGCAGATATTCCACGATTTAGCCAAACAAATGATCAAGATCAAACTGGATCATGTAAAGGAACTGGAGCAAGGACCACCAAAGAAAAAGGGATGTTGTACACTTCTGTGAAGATTAAAATTTATTCATTGATTACAAAAACTACCAAATCCATGCCAAACTCATTGTCAGTATGAAAATGACGTGTCACCTTGACTTCGACACTCCGGCTTTTAATTAAATCTTATTCCTAAATAAAACATTGCGCAAGCATTATTTAAAGTTTTGATAATGAAGGATGTAATGAATCTTATGTTCAGCTCATTTGACACCAGTATTGTATAGGTTTAGAGTATAATCCCTGCAAATGATAATTGTAAATCTTATAGACAAAAACAAACTCATCTTATGTTTTTGGGCCTTAAATTTAACTTCAATGCATGTTCAAGAATGACAAAGAAAAAGCCAGAAATGCCAATGAACACCAAATAGTCCATCAATCGACGTGGAATATGGACAGAAACTAACCCATCCTTTATTATTATTGAATCGTTTAAACAAATTAACATGAATAAATAGTTGATATTTTTGGAGCACTTATACATTGCTAAACTAGTGTTTAGAAATAGAAACTGAAAATTTCTTTTACACTTGAAACGTCTTTTACATTTACAACACAGTTTAATGCCACAGTTACATTTGACTAGGAATGGACTTCACACCTAGTTTCTTGCCACATTCCGTCATTCGTTGGTGATGCCGTACATTTCCACTATATGTAAATGACTGGTTGCAAACTTGACAGGCGTATCTGATTCCAACGTGGGCACTTTTTTGATGACGGTTGCAGGCGCTCCGTTGAGAAAATTGTTTTCCACAGGTAACGCATTTGAATCGGACTTTAAGATGAACACTCTCGTAATGAGCTTGAACTGATGGCTTCATAACGAATTCCAATGAGCATGTGTCACATTTGTACTTTCCTGTTGTCGGATTGACGCTCCACACCCGTTGCGGTCGTTCTGTTCCAAAATTAGTTTTAAATTTCAAGTTTACACTCCCAACTGAAGTACTAACAGCAACGCTCGTTCCACTTCCAGTAGTATTCATGGCGTTATCCTCCTCCATCGTAGTCAGCTTTGTATATTCAAATTCTTAGCTCATGGGTTCGTTGTCGTCATTCCAGTTATCAGATGGACAGTTATCATCGTCTGATAGGGAATCCTTGGTTTCCAATTTTGTTGGACTGTTAGCGTTACAATCTGATTTTGGGGAATCCTCCGTAATATATGGTGCAGGAGACTTTTGTTCGTTGCCGATATCAATGCGAGGTTTAAACTTCAACTTCTTCGCTTGGATTGCCTTC
>JAQGAG010000980.1:0-11745 GCA_034696835.1 Lepidocyrtus lignorum
GTATAATATCGCTATCATTATATCACTGTTTATGAGGACGGTATCATCATCTCCCTACTCATCCACCAACTGGAAGATGAGAAGGCATGGGCAAAATTTTATCATTGTCACCTCTGAAAGGAGTCGAGCTTGTTAGAATTTTGCGTCTTCCGCAAATGGCCCTCCATAGACATTAACGCATTCCCCAAAGTCCTGGAAAGTTTAGGAACTCTGTGTAAGCTGGGATGATGTCCACATGGAGATTGGAAGAGGAAGGGAAGAGATAGGTTTATTTTGAGTGAGTGGAACAACAACATGGTACGGCTCGTTGCCTTCCTCCTCATCCACTTTAGAGGAGAAAGAGAGACCAATAAACATAGTGAAGTGGGTCCTGATCGACTTTTAAGTGGGATAAAACGACAAGTGTTCACCCTTGCACACTCTTCTCACTTCTCAATTCAATAAATCTGCTAATGCACATCCAAATAGGAGCGTAACCACATCATCATCGCTAAACCAACCAGGCAGGCACTATATACTCTCCTATTCTCGTTACCTACCTATATGCGCTTTTCATAGGAGATGAGATGCGTATAATATTTTATGATCCTCCTATTAGCTTTTTACCATAGAGTGGAAATGCTCTTGTGGTCGTTCCTCTTTAAACCTTCTCTAAAGTTTATGAAGCAGACTGTTTTGATTCACCCATCATGTTATTTAGTCTGGCTGGAGAAAAAATGAAATGCAATTTATAATTTTTTTAGACCCTTCCCCGGAAGTTTATTGGATGAGGGCTCCTGGCTACTCACAATCATTTCTGTGGAGAAAGAATGATAGAGAAAATACATTACAGTTTGTTATGCACTGACTGGTCATACATTCGTGGAAACGCGACATGGCTTGCCTGTGATGCTGGTGGTAGTGTAGTTGTTGTCGTGTTCTAGGTCGTACATCCTAATTAATCTTAATGAATAATTCCCTCCTCTACTTTGCTGGTGGCACTGGTCATTGTTCTCTTTTATCCTCTGGGAGCATGTGTTAGTGTCATGTCGTAATATCTTGTCCTTGTTAATTTCCATGCGGGATTTTTGGAGGGGTGGGCTCCAACCAATGGTTTTGTCTGTCACTACAGGCCACACAGATAATATTACTTATTAAAAATTAACAAAGCAATGGGAACCGTCAAAGCCTTTCACTTTGACTGTGTAGCTGGGCTACTAACGTAAGAGAAGTAATGTAGGTTTTAGTCCCATTGTAATAACGTTTCGTCTCAACAACCTCCAAAAAATAATCCGGCAGAGTATTTTATTATTATTAGCTTTCCCTGCTTCAAAATTTTAATTTTGGGAATTCTATACGATTGTCTTTAGCAGGAATTCTTGTATGCTCCCATATGTCACAATCATAAATAGGTACATATATGTTTACCTTTCTTCTTGTTTTCCAAATATTTCGACAAACTCATCCAGCCAATTGGAAGGGAAAGGTATGCGAAAGGAATGTTGTGTTGAAATAGACATTAAATTCATGACTTTCCTAACATATTCCAACTTGTTTCCCAGAGTTTTATTGTTCATCTGATAGTAAAAATGGTCGCCTCTTCATATCAAATTCAGTTTCGTTGACATCAATGCGAATGAACTTTTAATGTATTTATCAGTTTCCATCAGTGCTGGACTACTGTCTAAGCGGAACGGTGAAAGTAGCATGGGTCTAATACATTTCCTTATGGAGGTTAATTTCTTGAAATGATGCCTGTTTAAAAAATGAAATGAGACACTAATCCGAACAGTTGATTTTTTATTGCGAACTGAGGAATGTTGACGCATTCTTTGTCTCAGTTAACGCCATCAATTACGATTCGTTTTATTGCAAGTTTTGTAGAATATACCTAAAAGTTTTTAAGTACATAAAACGAACTTTATTGAACATACAGAGATAATTTTTTTCTCGTTTCAATATATATTATGTAACTTTAATGTAATGAAAATAACAAAGCAACAGGATTAGTGTCAATACCCACCCTTGCGTAGTCAGTCAAGCCCAGTAATGTTTTTTTTCTACGGTGTCATTAATCTTTTAGGAAGCGATCTGTCTGTCTTTCCATTCACACGCACACATTTTTTCTCTCCACAAACATTTCGTGTCTGTCAGATCTCATATTTTTTTATTCTTCCTGTTTTCACATTCGACCACCATCTGTATCATCGTAATATAAGGAATGGAGCATATGTTCCAGTTTAACCTTTCCACCTCACTGACGGCACGTCATCATAACTCAGGAACATCGCGGTTGCTTATGACTCGCGGTCTATAATGAACAACTGGTGGGACTCACCTCCACCTTGCCATTATTTCATCGGTTTTATTACACAATCATTGTAAGGAATGAGAGTAAATAGATCATGGACCATTTTACAATGATTTTATGGAGTTGTAAGGATGCAGAGAACAATAATATACGAGCCATGTCAATGTCGTTTCTTTCCCTCATCATCGTTGATGATCATCATAATCATGAACAGGAGGAGAGGAGAGGGGTAGCTTGCTTTCCCTTTGCACACTTCTTCATTATATTGTTGTTGAGGTGGAGGAGAGTAGAGAAATTTTATGTCGGTGCGTATCCAAGTATATTTACATTAAGATGTCGTTTGTCGTTCAAAGTAATTGCCTTCGTTGTCGTCCTCCCTCCACTACAACTATTTTATGCAGGTACGCACTGATTGGCTCAGTTTCATTTTCCGGGCTGAAGAGTTAAATGATGGAAGAGAAGAATAGGAAATAAAATGGAATTTTATTTGGGCTCACATCATCCTTCTCATCCTATGACGGTATTAAGAGATGGGTACTGGGGATTGAAAAAAATTAAAAGTTGTTTGTTATGCCGTTACTCGGAAGCATGGTGGAAATATTCTTCTTCTATAGAGTAGTTCCTCCGTATTGAGGATAATTTGAGAGTTGCTTCCACTTTAAATGACTTAGTGGCTTGACATGGGTTCAGTGGAAATATGGAAGAAGACATGAAGGGAAGGAGCAATTAGTTCATCCCATCTGGCTTGGAGTAATTGCCTATCACGTTTTATGATACTGGAATGTGGATGGGTTGAGATAAAACGGGGATTGTGAGATGGGAGATATCCTGTGAAGGAGGGCCACCAAAAGTTGAGACATGGGGAAAAGCAAGCACTTTTATATTTTGTGGCCGAGATGGTTGAGAAAAGAACCAGTTAGTTTGAAATGAGGTCTTTCAAATTAAAATAGACCTTCCGGAGGTACACTTTCTTTTACCCTCATGACAAAAAATATCACGATGTTGTTGCTGTTGTCAAAAGAGGTTGAGAATCGGAGGCACACATATGATCTTATCGTTTTAGAATGTTTCTTCATTTGACTACCTTCTCCTTTGCTGCTGGTGGAAGTCGTGACAGGTAAGTTTTCTTATTAAATAAATCGAAAGATAATATCTCGGAGCGTAGACGAGCAAACAAAAGTTTGAAAAATTTTCTATTTGATCTTTACGTGGCCTGAAGTATGCTTTCTTTTACTTTAATGGATTGGAAAGGGGACATAGGCTTCTTTGTTCTGCGTCGTAGTTTATGAGTCGTACTCCACTTTTCCCTTGTTTGTGTTAGGGAAATTTTTGCATTGGTGTTTGCTTTTTTAGATGCAAGAAAAATGTAGGAAAGATGACATCGCGTGGATATGTAAATATTATTAAATACGTTAATTTTGATCTTATTTACCCCCTTTGACTCATTTTTCGAAATTATGTTTTCCAACTTTTGGTCTTCTCTATGAATAAAATACATTTAATCATTATTATATTACATCCTGGAATGATTATTTGAGTTCCAGGAAACCTTAACAAGCAATTCATATAACAGCCTTTTAAACTTGCCATCTGCTCACATAACAATTTTTCTTCCTAAGAATTTGCAAGAAAAAGATGTTTGAATCCCTGACTAATTTGAAGAATTTGTTATTTACTTTTTCACCAAGAGCAACATTTTGTGTCGAGGGTTAGAACTTTTCTAAATTTCAAATTTTTTGCCAATTATTGATAATTGACAACATCACAAAGCAACCTCTTCTAGTTTGTGAGCTACTCCAATTCCTTAGATACATACCTAATTCAATTAAAGGATATTTGTCCATACATTATTTATACTGTCTGACAAGGGTAGAAGGAAGCTGAACGAAATAATTAATAAAAAGGGTAAACACTTAACATGTACCTATCATGTAGGTTGTTGATTAAGGTTAAGGATTGGGGGCATTATTCAATGGGAAACTTAATGGGAATATGTACTTTATTTAATTAGTGGAGAGCATTGTTTTCTAAATGAGTAGTAAGCCTACCATGTAGCTCGTCCTTCATACTTATCATTTCCACCTCTGAACGGTGTGGCCGATTGCTCCTTGTTGAATCCCACTTTCATTTCGAGGCTTACAAATAGGTATACAAAAGATATGGGTATAAGGGAAGAAATGCATAGTAATATTTGTATGGAATTCTGCTCTGTAACAACCATTAATCTTCAATCATCATGATAATCGTCATCGTAGCCAGCAACGTGTGGAATTGCCGTGTGAATTGGTTGCAGTCTAAGCCTCCAAGTTCCAAACAATTTCTCCCAACTTCCATTTTCATTTAGTTGCTGAGCTGTTGTTGATTATGATGAAACTGAAGCTTAGAGTTGGCTCCGGCTATTAAAACCGTTCACGAAAGGTGTAGCTTTGTTGCTAGCACCTGCATCAGATTGTGCTCATATACCTAGCTAGCTTATATAAATATGCATGATATAACAATAATCAACAGTGGCTGGCTTCCATCTCCAAGCCCCCAACTGTGTACGCTCCGCTACACCTAATCCAATTCACATACGCAACAACATTCCCGTTTAATTTCATATTTTACCAGCTCCACAAACTTTTCAGCGAAATATTTTGTTAGCAACTTTCATGAACTGGGTATTGTGCTTGGGAGATTTATACATATTTTGTGTGTTGCATTCTGTGTGACTTTCCTTTTATTAGTTGACTTGCTGCCCGGACATTTATATTTTGCACCTATTTACACCGGAAGCCACGTCATACTAAAGGTTGAAATTAAAAAGGAAAGAGGGGAAAAAAAGACTCGTAATCCCATAAGGAGCTTGAGTATATGACCTGATTGTTATATGAAGAGGCGGGGAGGCTTATATACTCTTGTGGGAGATATAATTAGAATTAGGTTTTATGTGATACGTGTGGACGACGACAACGGGTTCCTCTCATTATTCCTCTATTATTTTAGATGGATTTGAATTCTCCTGTTACTTTTTTTTCGAACAAAACCAGTTCATTCCTTCTCCATTTCACCCAGCGGCTAGTCAATCAAGAAGGAAAAAACGGGATTTAACGTCCAGAGCCCGTACCATTACGTGGCTTGCACCACTACCAACTCTTTCAGTTTTATGTACCTGTAGCGATCATTATCGTCATCAACAGCAGCCAACAACAAAAATAAAAAGGGAAAATGGAGCTCTAAAAGGGTTGGCTAAATATATGCAATTCTGCTACTTTTAGTTGTTGGTACTATGCATAATATGGCGAAGTTTGCCAGGCTGCTTTCTCCGAAAACTTCACAGGGGACGGTGTGCGGGGGCATTATATGCAACATTGTTTATTTGATGGGAATGCTGCTATATTTTTCATTTGCATATGAGACTGGAAAAGGAAACATGCATAACTGCCATTAAGTTCGTTATCTCTGAATCGTATACATTTTCGCTCTGTATTGTGATCCTGATATTTTTACATTAGATATTATGACGGTGATCACACTGTATGAGTTGGAAAGTGGAAGTCGTGACATGACTTATTTTTCCTAATGATCCTTATTATAATAAATATATTGTAGTTAGGGGGCTTAATTTCTTGAGTTTGCTCAATGCATTATTCATTTCTGGATGTGGGGTTAGAATATGAGCAATTAAACTTTAAAAGTTTGTCTTTTCTATTTACTAAGACGTTGGTATGATAATAAACACAATTTGCTCCAACAAATTGACGCTCTTGTTGACTAGGTGTTGGGTTGGACGCTCTAATAAGGAATAGATCTAGCTCGGAAGTTTGTCTGATTTGCATATTATTGTACTTTTATTGCCTGAAATCAAATGATTCCATTTCCATATGGAAATGGTTGTTCTGCAGTTGAGCCTGGAACGTTTTTTTTCCCACTGCATTGTAACTTTGCTTTGTTATGCAAAACAAAAACCAGGCTGATTTCGCAACTTTGAGCATTGGGTAGATGAACCGTCGAAAAAATGATTTTCATTTGAGGATCCACGCTAACGGGTGATTTTTCAGGGAGGAAGAAGAGCGGATGATTTTACAAGGAAAGCAAAAAAATTGTGCTCATGCTTCCCATTCCATGTTGCCTATTTATTTATTATTATTGCTAGCTACACAATTGTATTTCTGGTTGCATGGATGGGGATGGATGGATAGTTAAAGCGTTGCTGCTGGGGGGACTTGAGTTCTGTTGAGTGGTCATTCTCGTCACGTTGATAGCTTTCAATTGGCTGACGGTTGAGTGAACGAGAGGGAGAAGGAAGGGGCATGGACTGACTCCCTAAATAAGATCACATTTGTCGAGTTCGCATATTTTTTTCTCATCATTTTCTCTCATACGTCCCTCCGTTAGGAATTGTGTTCGTATTTCGATGACGAAAAGCATTTTTTAAATAGTTGAACTCTGAGGAAAAAATGTACATTCTGCTTGTATGCACGATGATGCTGATGATGATCATCGTGATTTACAATGAGAATGGTAATCCAGCATAAAATTTCGCTTCCCTGTCATTACTTGATTTTATCTTGTTGTTGGAGGAGAGGGTGGTGGTGACACTTGTTGTGAATTTACAAAATATTTCCTTTCAAGATGTCCGTTCATTTCTGCTCGGAATAGAAAGGAAATCCATTTTGTTAAATATTCAACTAGTGAATCATTTCGAATTTGTATGGATAAAAGATGCTATTTTTTTCTCCTCCTGAAATCATTGTGAAATAGCATGAGTGAACTTGAGTAAGTGTACGTGATGCTGCCTTTCTCTGTTTGCTCCTATCGGGTAACAATTCTTTTTTAGTCTCCGGCTCTCCTTTTGTTACCAATTCTTGTCACATTTCTCTCATGTTGACAAGCAAGTTCATGGTAAAAATGCATTCACTCTGTCACCATTTCATTTTATCCATTTCCTTCCCTGTTCATCTCTTCTGTTAGCTCGTTTGTTAAGGGGATTTGCTAAATTTTTCCTAGTAGTGGGGTATACGTGTGCACGTTGCCAAATTCTTTTCCCTCCCTCTTGGGAAACAATACGTTGGAGGTAGTAACAGTTTAAAGGAAACTTTTACATAAAAGTAATGAATAAAAGTTGCATTATACAGGGACTATACATTTAACTTGAATAATAAGTGTTGAGCTATTCCCTGTTGGAATTATGAAAAGACGTCGCTGCCTTCACTTTTGGGATATGTCATTTCACATACGGATAGATACTGGCTTGAGGCCTTTTTGGCATTCAGCAAATGCAAAGAATTACCGAAGGTATATGGGATAGGTACGTGCGTTATTCTCCTCTGACATCGATCATTTGTCAGTCTTTTCCATTGAAACAGGTCTTGAAATTGGGGTAGATGATGGTGGTAGTTGAAGGTATATGATGGATCATCTCTCTATTCTACCCACTCAGGGAACAGCCTAATAAAACTGAAAAAATAGACGAGAAAAGATGGGAAGAGAGGAAGCAAAGTTTTGTAAATAGCCTGGGGTGAACTCCCTCCAAAAAGTGGGAAACACGATGGACATGATGAAATTAAACGCACTTATGCATATGTTCCCCTTTCTGTTTAATTTAGCAAATTTATATTCATATACCTTGATAATTTTACATAATAATATGAAATGGACAAGATGGTCATGTAGCGCAGAGTCTTTGAGTTTGAGGTAGTTTTGTAGTAACCATCATCCTTTTCGAAACCACCCTGACAAAGGGTAAGATTGTGAGTCAACAATGTAGACATGCATGAAACTGCAATCTAGAAAGTATACGTGGAAAAAAGGGAGAAAGCAACAGCCGTTCTCAAACAATGCTTTCTTCTCCCTGTAATTTCTCCACGGGATGAGAAGGGGTATTGCGCTATGTGAAACATGTAAAAACTTTTAAAACTCCTTCAAGCATAATTCTGCATTGATAATTCACGTGTGCTGGATCCCAGTTCATAAGGGGAGAGATGGGAGGCATTAAAACAGGGCTAAAACAAGGGAAAGGGTGATAGAAATGGAAGGCTGTACTGGCTCTGAAATGAAGAAAGTATAATGGTAGTAATTTTACTTTATTTCCTTGATCTTGCGTCTGGCTCTCCAGGAATGAAAGTGGATGTTTGCCTTCTCCACATAGACAGAAGGGAGTCGTGTACTGCATTCTTTGCTGGAGAGGGCGAGTGGCAGGAGCAGCATCAAAAGCTGTTATTAATGTATTGTGTATATATATGTTCAACTGTGTATATTTATGTCGGCTTGGCCCGTCTAGTATCGGCTTGTATCGACCACACTTACTCAATGTTTTAGCGTTTCCTTTAACACAGAAAAATAGCTACATTCCATTTTTTGTCTTTTTCTCTCACGCAAATTTCTCTCTGCTTTTCCACTTGTTGTGTTGGCTTGGAGCTGAAAAAAAAAGTGATGTGGGAACTGAGCCTTAATATGAGAAGTGAAATGAGTGCCTGTGTCTCTTTCTCTTCTGACTTCCTCTTCTTGTATCATTTTTATTCTGAGTAGACACGCAAGCAGGCCAGAAACTTGGTTCTTGTTTTCTCTGGTGAAAAGCCGCATACTATTTAAGTGGACGGAGAAAGGGGAAGGAGTGAACAGACTTTCCCTGTCTGTCTTGGTTGCTTGGCTTGGCTCACTCCCGTCTGACTGTAGCAAACAGTGGAAGCTAAACCGTAAGAGTGGAACCGCTGAGACAGTTTCTTGCCTTTTTCCCCTCTTATATACCACGCTATTCATCTTACTCATCCTCATTCCAGAAATACATAGGGGGGAAAGCAGAACAACAACGGTTTTTGCCACTGCTCTTATAATCAACAGCGGAGGCCGGATCATTCCTCCCTTTGTTGGGGTTGATATTGAGTGCATATGGCACTGCTTGGTATGAACCTGTTGAAGCCTCTTTTTCCATTAATCTCTTGCAACCTGTGCTAAGAAAAAGGAGAGAAAAAAACTTTATTTCATCCTCTCTACCCTTGGCTCTCGTGAGAAGAGTGGGAAAGTTGTCATACTCATTTTTCCTCTCTCGCCGCGATTATTAGGAGGTGGGAGAAGTTGTGCGGGGCTCAAGTGTCATTTTGTCATTGTCACTGTCACAACTCATTGGTGAAGTTGGGAAGTGAGGCGCCGTTATCCCAAGTCATAATTTGTGATTGAAACGAAATACATGTATAATACGTACATTCTCATCATATCGCTGGCCTAGTTCTGTAATGAGTATCGTGCTGTCCTTTCTTGAATGAAACTCTTCGACAATCATCACAAGTACAAAACTAGCTAGGGTTCAAAACCCATAGGCAATCAGATTTGTCAAGTCAGGAACGTGTTTTTGGGGAAAAGTGATCCACGAGGGAATACAAACGAACTGGACCGTATTGATAAAAAATGAAAGGGAAATTAATGCATTTGCTATCTAAATAACTTAATGTACGAACATGTTTTTTAAAGTGAATTTTTGAGTGTTTGTGTTTGTTCTCCCTTGTACAAAATGTGTTGACTGTTATATGACGTTGACATGAGATTCTATTATTCATGAGTTTAGAGTGTGGTGGGTTATATTCACTCTGTGTGTTTCCCTGGAGGAAAACCGGAAGAAATAAAAAACCAGCGAAACCCTTGGTCTGAATGTGTTTGTTTGTTTGCACTCACTTAACATAGCTAGTTTGTCTTGCTAGTTGATGGGGATGCTTGCGGCGGGAAGCAATGTGGTAGTTGGCAGGATATATATATATTTCATTAATTATTGACAATCTACACGAGGGCATTTGCTGGAACAGTTTTTTTGAGTTGTGTTTTGTGGGGAAAAGGAGAAAGTTAACTCGAGATGATGACAAGCGCTACATTTTTGGATCTTCCCTCAGTCCGTCGGTGCGGAGACATTTGGTTTTCATAGTCGTATGGGAATCTCATGAGAAATCGGTTACGATTTTCGTCTTCTTATGTCCCTCATAAAAAAGGATATCTAAGGAGTGTAGTACAAATAAAAAATATTATGGTCCGTATATAGTTGTCCCTCTACGCTTTGTCACCATTCACTCTACCTCGAGAACAACTTCCGGATTTCTAGTGGAACGCAGAGAGAGAGCTCACTTTTGATGGTGTGTCATTTCTAGGATGTACATTCAAGATTGGTGGTAGCAGCAGAGTCCATAAATAAAAATATGTTTCGGATGTTTTTATGTCCCAACATTTTTGTGTTTTGACTTTCCCTGAGGAGCAGAGAGAAAGAGTCTAGTGGTTGGACGGACTTGTTGTCTACTTTAATTTATTAATAAACCACAAAAGGAGTCTGGTTGTGGCGGACATTTGAACTTTTATTGGTAATTTCCGCTAATTTAAGAAGTATACCAGCGGAATCCAAGACACTTGGACAAATAGATGATTCCGTGTTTCTAAAACTAAGTTGTTTGTGTAAAAACAAGCAGTTGTTGGTGGAGTGGTGGAGGTCGTTTAATACTCCGTACCAAGGTGTATCTCCCAGCTAATTGCTGCTGTCCGTCCAACGGGCCAGCCGCAGGTCTGTTGACGTCCCCAATCCTACGGCATCACCCAAGTGGCCACACAATGTTGGCTACTATGTCAGCGTTGATGTTACCTACCACAGCCACTGTGGCTAGTGTGGGTGCGTCACCAGCCTCCCATTTACCACTACTCACTGCGGCTGCCCCAGCTCCGCCCACAAAACCAACTATTGTGGATGTATCCAGTGTCATGGTCGCATCGAAAATTTCATCCGGTTCCAATTCTTCGTCTGTGACCAATAAATCAGGTACAATTTAAATCTACACTGAAATCCATTCGGATAATCATACCTTCTAATTGGCTATATAATAGCCGGAACTAGCTAATTTGATTAGCCAAGGGTCGATCTTCCCACTCCTGCTAATTTTAATAATGTACATGATTGTTCCCCTAAGTTCGTTTGGCACGTATAGAAATTACTTTTTCATTTAGGAGGAAAAAACCCTCCATCTTACCATCATATTCCACTTTTTTTACTTACAAACTAATAAGGAACCAATAAATGGGATAATTGTCTGGGAAAATATATGTCCTTTGGGAAAGATTTTCTCGCAACCGTTCAAGACAAGTCGAAAAAGTAACTGTGAAAAAAATCGCCATTATAACATACCATTACTTTTCTTCCTATCAAGCCATATACAGAGTGATCAAAATTGAGAGGACCAGTCCAAAGTCCCCTCGCACAGGTTCTTGGCTTATGTTTGGGAAGCTCATGAGTGCTCAATTACATGCTTGACTATTGCTCCTACACTAGTGAAAAAGGATTTTTTAAAAATTCTTAACCAGAAGGGAAGTAATGAGTATGAGTTGTGACGCTTTGGTTTCAGAATTTTCCATGGAGAATGTGACCGGTTGGGGGTATTTTTGACAAGTAAGCGGTGAAAGTAGACATCCATTTTTCGACGAAAAGTGCTTAGGTTAAGGTAAACACA
>JAQGAG010000981.1:0-11740 GCA_034696835.1 Lepidocyrtus lignorum
GTCCTTTGAAGCTTACTTTTAGCAAGCAATAAAGCTCGGGTGGAAATATGCTCGTTTGTTAATTGTGCTATTTTTTTCAAAGAAGTTAACGTAATTGCTCTGAAAGTGCAGGTGGGACGAGATTTCGAGTTCAGTCTGGATTGATAATGATGAGAATTAAATTGAGACATCTGCCCAAGTTTGGCATATTCCGAATATTTCAAAGCCGGTTTGATGGATTATTGAAAGGTCTCGATTGATTCTCGATGAAGATGGAGAATGGGGATAGTTTCTTCCATTTTATTTCTCAATGCATATCTCATCAATAGCATAAATGTCGATTTTGACAAGAAAACAAAATGAGGATCGAATTTAAGATTTAGAGAAAAATCCAGTTTGGTCACTCCAAGATCAAGATCGCAAAGTGATATTGTCGTTGATTGATCCGATTTGGAAATCAATTCAAGATTGTTGTAAATTATTCCACTTTTGGAATCCCTTCATAAATTTTACGATCGAAGATGGCCGTAAATCGTGTTAATTAAATGGGTTGTTTTCACAAGTTCGATTGATGTTTGTTTCGGTTCTGGATTCCTAACTAGTCTAATTAAGCCTAGGCTAGAAACCTAATTAGAATCAATTAAAAAGATGCGGTTTCAAATGAGGAATAAGCCGAGATGAAAATCGCATTTTACCTGCAGCTGTCACACATAGACAGTTTTATTTTACTAATTGGGCAACCTTTCATTTTCACCTTGCCAGGTTGTTGAAAGGGGGAAAGGAATATCGATCCATCCAATTCAAGATATTCAAATCGATATAAAATGCATTTCGGTTTTTCTTTCAGTCATGTCCAAATAGTTGAACTACCTTCTGTTCCGCCCCATCACGAGTTGCTATTCCATCAAAATTGGAAAAGGAGAGGAAATATACGTGACTTCATATAAAAAAATTTTTCGTGTTATCTGAATCCAATCAAAACGTGTTGAATGAAAACTACCCCAAAAAATCCATTCCTTTCCGATTAAATTTATTGAAGTTTTATAATTATTCGGGCTAATCATGAACAAATTATATTTAGTACTCCTCGTCATTAATTGGTGACGGTTTAAAAACGTTTCAGAGTAGCTTGACCTAACATGTTGATCTGTTTGGTTATTAGATTTAAAAATAATTTTATTTTTTAAGTTCCAAAGGTTTCACTATAGCCATCTCAGGCCCATCGATCCTCTTAGAATGCACCTTGGCCATACGCAATTCCTTAACCGATCGATAATCCCATTTCGGATTCATCCTTTAAAGATTGGATCCTGTTCCTCCCCTGCCACATTTCTTTTCCCGAGCTTTCCTTCAAAATGTTTGAAATTGGGATAGGTTTACGAGTACATTTGCGACGTGTTGTCACAAGCGTGATGAATTCCATTGAAGTTTATTTTTGTCCTTTTGTCATTTCCGGTGAAGAATTTAAAGCCATGCAGCCATGTCAGAAGATTCAGATATTCTCCTGTCAACAGTCAACATCCTGCCTACATTTAAAAGGATATTTTATATAAAGAGGATCGGTGATCGATATGGACCCTTCTGGGTTGCATTTTGGATTATTCCATCTTGTAGCAATTGAAAGATACAAAAGATTATGATAAGTTTGTCAGGAGGATCATGTCTTTAAAAGTGAAAGAGAGGAAATAATATTTTTCATGAGAAAACGGAAATGATCATATTCTCCGTATTTTACTTCCATTGAAGACCCTTTGAAAATCCAGACGTCAAGTTGGGTATTCAAATCAAGAGTGACAAGGGATATTTTAGACGTCATAATTTTGAAAAAACTACATTTCGCAGTTAACTTAATATATCAGATAGCCATTCCATCGGCTGGTTTAAGTTGTGTTATTGCAAATTATAATCCGACAAGCCAGCTTTCTTCCTTCTTGCCTTCCACTCTACTCAACTCCCATCCACAATCACCCTCAATAAAATAATATAAAAAAATTTTCCACCTTAAAAACCACTTACCCCACCCAATACAAATCGCACGCCCCACCAACCAGCTCTAAATTTGCATATTACATATATATAGATCGCTTCAAAAGCTAGTCTGAAATATGAACAGGAGCAAGCAGGTTTTTTTCTTAAATGGCAATCCCCACAAAATATGAGTCTCGCATGTCAACACATTTTACAATAATGTCTAGCCATCCTTCACCATTATTTTGGTAAGTTTTTTTTTGCAACATCCATTTTGATAATGTCATCACCACCACCATCATAATCATCACCTTCCCCCCTCCACCGCATCATTATCATTTCTCACCGCTTTACATTTCAGAATAATAATAAAAATGCAAACAAAAGGCTCAAAAGGATGACTTCCCATCGTAAAAAATGCGAGACATAGGAGGGGACTCATAACTTTCCATGAATATCCTGAATGATGAGATTTTTCCTGGCTTGGCATGCCACTGCCCGACCCCCCATCCCTCCCCAACTCAAAGGGAGAAGATTGAACTGGAATAAAGTAAAAATAGGGAGAGGATGAGGAGAGACCACACGTGAGATTTTTTTAAAGGAAGAGATGTAATCGTAATACTTTAAAAAGATATGGCGTGGGGTAGACTACTAGATCAAGTCTAGGAAAGGTGGAACTTTTTTCTCAGGGTTTTCCTCATAATTTCACCGGTGACTTATTGGATCCATGGAGGGATTAAAGAAGCTAATGGGATTTTTCATCCGAAATAGCGGGTTTTGGTGGTGAAGGCCAATTTAACCCAGTTTATTTCACCTTTTGAGCAAGTTAACAGGGAGAGAGGGGGAACCTGTCTGATAAGATAGGATAAGGTGATGATAATGATGGTAATCGGAGAGTTTCTCATGGTCAGGATTAAACATCGAGACGGGACAACTTCGACATTTCTGAGGATTTTTTAAAGGGGGTTTTTGAGCAATTTTAGAAGATCGGTCTTTATCTTGACAAATGGACAAATGGGCAATATCTCATCTCATCTCTTAAAGGAAGTCATCATCCCATTCAATCCAATAAAAGTTGAGAGCTTTCTCCTTTTTAATCTGATCACAGCGTGTACCCGATATAATGACATGGTTGAAGTTGAGAACTCTTCTCGGATCAATCTCTCCATTTTTCCCCTATCTGAAACTATAATGATCCTCGACACAAAATAGGGATAAGCACTAAGGATGGCTTTTCTGAAATTGGTACAAGGGAGAAAAATCCCGGGCATTAGTTTTTTTGCGGATATCACCAATTTTATGTAGCCGTTCTAATAATGATGTGATTACAGAGAAAACAAGAATAGAGAAAGAACATGATTAGGTATGTGTGCTAAAAGGCGTGATTCAGACCCCTTGTCACAAGCCTTTCCGTATTCAAAAGTTGACCTTTCCATTTCACTAACATCCTGTTTTCGCAATCGGAATAAAATGGCAAAGATAATGATCAGAAGGAGGAAAAATCAAGTTATTATTTCATTCCCATTTGTTTGATTTATTTTGTTGGTGTAATTGGAAACATGTACTTTCACTTCGAAGTGCTTTCACTTGTTCCACAAAAATATTAAAATGTCTCCCGTTTTTTTTAGAAGATTCTCATTTTTATATGGGAAGAAGCATCGATAACAACAATAAAACTGGCTCGTTTACAGATTCTTTTGAGAGGAAAATATTTTTCGATTTGGATTGTTTTACATTTTGAAAACTGAGTTTACTTTTATTTGCAATTCTGTAAGCAGGAAGGACAATTGGATTCCATGAGATGGGAGTACAATGGAGCTCCTAAAAAATGACTAATGACATGTCACATCCCAACTTGTCTTTTCCAACCATTTCCTTCCTTCCTTTCACTTATTGTTAGCTTTTCACTCCCAATTTTTGCTACTTTTTACAGAAATACCGCATGGCATGGATGGAGTGCTTGTAATAGCATTAGAAAGGAAAGTAACTTGTGATGGAGGAGACATGAATGTAATCAACTAATAAACTTTCTGGTAAACACGGGGAAAACGGAGAAATAAAAATGTCTTGGAAAGGAGAATAAAAGTTTTTCCTCTTTTCATGGAAGGAATAAATTTAACTTGTTCAAGGAGGAAACAGCTCGAGAGAAAAAAATAGAAATTTTTCAATAGTTGAAATTTTCCGTCAAAAATATTTAATCCTTGAAAAATATTTTTAAAAACTTTTTTTTATTCTTGATTCGCCTCCACTTTTTTACCTTGAAAATATTCAGCATTTAACAAAATAAATTTTATTTACTTTTAAAAAATTACCCCAGCCATTTTTTATTTGTCTTTTAATCCTCCAGTCATTATCTTTTTCCCCATCCTCATCAAGCCTGAAACAGTCTCGTTAAGCCCAGCAAAAAATATTCAAACATATTTTTACTTAAAATGACTTGTCTTATACTCCCAGTCACGAAGATTATGAAAGAAGGATCATGGTGATATTCATGCCTCGACTTAATTCTCAAGATGAGAAGAAGCCTCAACCCAACCCATCCGCGTGGGAAGAAAGTGAAAGTGAGAAGAATGAAGGGAAATCAAAATGAATCCACTCTCAATTCACTTCTGCTAACGAACCTTCATCAAAAATTCAAGGTAACCCCGGCAAAAAATATGCCAGGTTTGCATCTGGAAGAACTGGAGCTGGAGAAAAGTCAAGAAGTGATGATGATGATGATGATGATGAATGAAATGAATGGAATATCTCTGTCCATTTAGCATACATTTTCCTAAGCCCTCCTAAAAATACGTATCCTTGTGGGAGAGCGCCCAGGAGGATGGAGGGATTAAGGAGGGAATATATTGCTGAGCCGAGGAATAGCTTCCGTTTTTTGGAATACAAATGAGGTGAAATAAGATTAGAGAAATATGGGCTAGACCCAAAGGGCTTATCTTTGAACAGGTGCGAATTCAGAAATCAAAATCGCATCTTCCTCGATATTTTTCTTATGTGAAGTGAAAGTAATAAGTTATGGGTGGAAATTGAAATGGGTGATGATGGGATGGGAGAGTTAAGGAAGCGCAAATGGGGAAATGATCACAGTGAAATATAAAACTTGTCAAAATTGCCGATAAATTGAAGTAGGTGCTCCAATAAGAAAAATTGCAGACAAATTGAAAAATATAAATTGGGAATTTGGATTGACTTGAGAAATTGGAGGATTAAGGTATGGATTGAAGATCAATCCCAATTTAATAAATTGTTTCCGGTTTACACCCTCAAAACTCGAAATTATTTTTTGGGGGAAGTCAACACATTATCAAAAATTGTTAACAATGCTATGAGCAATTTCCATCAAGAAGATAAGTGGAACCTATTATGGAGGATGATGATAACTTCGGAAAAATGTGTCAATCAAACGGAGAGAGAAATGTGGTCATATTTCCTTTTGAAAATTATGATGAAAATGCACAAGTTCGGCATTTAGGAATCTTAAAATATGAACTTTCTCCCCGATTCAGCAAATTTTTACAAGTTAAGACTTTCTCCTTCGATGACAATGCAGAAATTATGACAAGACATGAGTGAAGCTAACCAACGCAAACCTAGTCAAATAGTCAAAATTTTGTATAAGAAAAACTTACCTTAAAGTCCAACTAGCTTTCACTCAGATCATTAGATGCAATCGAGTGGGTCAACAAAAACATTTCACAATCGAAGAAACAATATTTAGTTAGATGTTGTAGGGAGACATGACGTCTTTATATCCAGCTATTTGCAGAAATATTTATTTTATGGAGGGGGAGTGCAAAAAATGTATTTATTATCCTTGCACCTGAAGGACTTTCACATTTTTCTAATATTCTATTTTTGGGAAATACTTTTGACCCCGAATTACAAATAAATGGAGAGCTGCTGTATCGCTAACGAGGGAACAGCCCATGCCCATACGCGCACCAAAGCAAACGACGTATGGTTTATGGGTCAAATTTTGGCGTTGATTACGAATCTGAAGTCATTTTTCTGTTCGGTTAAAGTTTGGGGCATAAGGGAGCATTTTTACGTGTTAGGTTACCGACATAACCCACCAATATAAATATCGATTACGACCCAAAATACGACGTAGAATTTGAATTTGAAAACCGTTTTTCAAAATACTTATTAGTTTTATAGTTATTTGAGATTAACGCGATTATTTTAACTTTTGGGCAAAATAGACCTCATATTCGAAATCTACGTATTAAAATTAGTTAATTTTGATACTTTGTTCTTTTTAAATCTCCCCAGTCAAAATTGCATGTTAACATATAGGGTTGCTCCATTGTTAGTAAAACCTTCACCGAACAGAAAAATGACATCGGATTCGGATTCAGCGTCCAAAATTGGCCTAGAAAACATATTTCCTTTATCTGGGTGCGCGTATGGCCATGGACTGTTCCCTCGTAAGCCCCACCAAAGTCCTTAATTTGCAAAATAGGTATTAAACCACTTAAAAGCTTCCTATTCCAATATTTCCAATCCAAACTCGCACAATCAGCAACAATGGAACCTTTCATTCTCCTTTCTCCTCAGAGGAGATTGCTCCCTTTCACCCGTCAACCTTCCAAAAAACCTGCCAACGACAACTACAAAAAACTTCCTATTGGGAATGGATTGCCTCAACCCGATCCGACCCCCACAAACTTGTTATTTTTCTGCATGTAAAAAACTCAACTCAACCATTAACCAGAGAAAAAATCCTGTCGGGGGAAAAAGGCTTCCCTGAAAATTTGTGTGGAACGACCACGTAAACCGACCACCGCAGCAGTTGTTCCGTCAGAGTCCCAGTCTATACTGGATTCTGGCCAGCTGCTTTCCTTTCCTTTCCCCTCTTCCACTCCAATCCACTCTCTACGTGGTTGGGTTGGAGGAGGAACAGGGTATGATGCAAATTGCTTGGAATTCATGTGCCATTCCATTCCACTATTTTACGTCATCCCATGCCATGTCCCATCTTATATTCCAACATCCCACATTGCATTATTACGTTACGCTAGTATAGCGATTAGTTGTGATGTCCTTCTGTCTGTCTGTCTGTCCGTAATCACTATAACTTTTGAACGCGTAAACCAATTTCGTTCAAATTTTGTATGTAGGTATAGATCGTTAATAGGAAGAACGATATTGCATTTGGGGGTAATCGGGTCACTGGAAGGGGGTCAAAGGTCAAGGTCATTAATTTTTTTAAATGACAAGGTATATTAAGTGGGGTATCAAAAGAAAGCATTTTTACTGTCGAGTTTAACAAGCTATGTTTAGTTTCTGTCGGTGGCATAGTCACTGAAAAATTACTGCTTAAAGTATGAACAATCAATTTTTTCGCAATTTTAAACTTTAAATTTTTGTAAAATGGTCGTTATCATTCCTACTCTTAAGTTGTGATTTCAGCTACGTTATTCTATTAATTATGATCAATTTATTCTAATGAAAGCTGATCAGCTAACACTGGAGAAGGACATAGCAAGGAACAGCAAATATTTCACATGAATTCATGTTTATTTCAAGGTTTGCCTTTCCTGGAATAGAAAAGGTCAAATCCATTTACTGTTACGTATTATGTGGGGTAACATGAGAAGTTTTTTAGGGTTTTGCTTTTGAGTCATTAATTTGTCGGCTTTTAAGCAGTAAATCACCCACAGGCATTTTTGGGAAAGGATTTATGCACGGAACAAAAACTTTAAAGGTTAGAAGGGGAAAGTGAAGGGAACACCTTTCTTAAAAATTTACAGGTACAATTGTTCCACTGTTTCTCCATTTTAAAGTAAATGACCTGACGGAACTAGCTCGCCAACCACTTTACATCTCTCGTTTTAAATGGGGAGTGGCACCATAACATCTGACAATTAAAAAAACGGCTGGTTTACTTCTCTACCCAACAACCCAGCGATCTGATCTCCAACATGAATTGGATGACATTTCAAATTAGTCTCATCATCAGTCTTTTCAGCTACAAATTCCTTTCTATTGGAACCTTCCAGATGGAGGATTAAGATTAAAGGCATACTACATACCACACCTAATTGAGTTTCTTGTTCACTGATCTCGGAAAGAAAAACCACGACTAATCCACTTTTTATTGCTTTCTCCCACCAGATTGATGATCAGAGGTATAGTTTGGACTGATAAAAAAGACAGAGGAGGGAAGCGGAAGCTCTCTTGAAAAGTTGTTGGAATGGTTTGGAATGTAAAAAAAACAATTAAAAATTACGACAAGCCACACTGACTAACTGAACTGAACTGGGACGACTAACCAAACAAGGAAGATGATTCACCTGAAATGAATCATGGACACGTCCAACCATTTTTAAAAATTACCGACGTTTACCTATTTGAACTCAACACAAATTAATAATAATTTTTAAAAAATCTTGTAAATGTCCCCAACCAAATTCCTCCACACTTTATACCTCCTCCGCCGTCCATAAAAGCATTTAAACGACTTCCCAACCTTCGGGGTCTCACCTTGACACTAAAAATATAATTTATTCTCCTCCACTTCCCCTCCAACTTTGTTTACTTTTCTTCCACCTAAATAATCCAGTATGTATCCTTCATTCAGAAGCCTCTCAAGCCCTCCATAATAAAAGTTCAGTTTACTTCCGCATCATCCCAAGCCATATCCAGCTTCCCTCCACCTTTCCACTACCTTCATGGACCATTTGATCCCATCCCGATCCCGAGAGAAAGCAAAAGGGACACTATTTTCCAATATAAATTCTTCCCGAGAAGCCATCCGGAATCAAAATCAGACCTTCCCATTCCCATATATATTACCCCCTCATTTATTATGTCCTTTCCCCTCCCTCCCACTCCAGCTATATTTCACCCAGTTCAGAAATCAAGTGGCCGAAGACAGTGAATTGAATTGAATTGGGAAAACCAATATCGCCCATTCCTCTCCCATCCAGGGCCAGGGGGAATCTCCTTTCCCTCCATTTATATTTATGTAACCTTTTTTTGACTCCCTCCCACCCACTCCAAAAAAAATATCCCCCGATCCTTGATAATAATACATCATCTTGATTCACTCTCAAGCACCTTTCCCCTTTATGAATGGGTAACTGAACATGATGACTATTGAAAAACCTTTTTATTTTCCTTTTTACCCTGGCGTTTTTCTTCCGGCTTTTGATTCCTCCATTTTCATGTTGGAGGAGTTGGGGAAATAATAGGAAATCCAGTCTATCGTGGGATTCGTTTGCTTTTCGGTCTATTACCTCTATACATGGATGGGAGAAACGGAAATGAAAAGTTACCCATTTCTAGCCTTCCACCAATCCACCCTGCCGCATTCATTTTCTCTTAACGAATCCCTCCAAAAAACATATAGGGAGTGGGTCTGGGGCTAGATATCCCTCCAAAGCAAATTGGGATAAGGCCTTGAGATGGGTCGGATGAAAAGGTGGATGGAAGATATCTCTTGGAAATTGGATGGAGGTTGGTGTTGGAGGTGTTGGGAACATGGATGGAGGATATGGAACCCATTATCCCCCAAAACTCACTCCAATATAATGTGGCAACTGTGCTACCCAATTTCGAGTAATGATGCGATTACACAAAAGACACAAAAAATATATCATTATTATGATGGATGAACAGGAGGGGGAATGGAGGGAATGGAGGGTAGTGGGGATGAGATGAGGATAAAGCCGATGTTTTTATGCATTTTTTGAAGATACGATGTCTATTTTTATTGAGGGGAAATAAGCCTTCTCATATCATGTCTCGAGCAGGGAAGAATCCTTTTTAAGGATTCTTTTCATTTCGAGAAATTCTTAGAAAGTGAAAGTGTGCTTTGGAGGGTAAATTGAAATAAGAAGGGTAATAATGATAATGATGATGATGTCTGAAAAGATAATTGATAATGATGGGAAAGAAGACATTAGTAGTTAGCAAGGGAGTACCGGACCCATGCCTGGGAAATTTATTAAACTCGACAAGATTGAGTTGTTAATGGCTGTTGTGAGTCCAAAAAGCTTCAAATTTATTGTGTCACTCAAAGTTCCCAAAAATGATTTCATTTAGTTGAGCTGTGGAACAGGAGCAGGTGACTTTTTATAAAATTGGGATGAAAGAAAACTAATACATATTAATTCAATCAGAGGCGATCAGAACGGATGAAATATTAATTTTCTCTAAACGGAAAAGCTAAAGTCAGCGACTTATATTTCCAGAATCAACAATGTCACAATTCATATTTTTTTCTAAAACAGGCTTAGCGCCTTTAACGTTTAGATCCTAATTCCTAGATTAACATTTAGAATAGGTATCACTGTCATCTTTTGGGTCAGAATGCTATTTCACCATTTAAAAGGTATAATATTGATTTGAAGAGGAATAGTATAAAAGGGATCCTTATCCCATGTCACTCTCTCGGTTTTCCAAGCAGATTCCCTCTTTTTGCCCGTTTTCACTTTCACTCCAGGTGAAACCAAACAACTGCCAAAACAAACTAACGATCGGATATTCTTTTTTTTTCCTTTCAGACCAAACACAAATTCAACGACAGGGACGATAAAATCAAAAACTTGCGGAACCTTATGTAAAATTAGAACACTAACCAAACCAAACCAATGCCACCAACCAGGCCACTGCATGCAAATTAGTAATAATTAGTTCACCAGGCCTTCAATTCACAACCTCTCATCCAGGTCTTAAATATGTTTCCAACCGGTTTCTCCTCCGTCAGAGATTGAAATTTGAGCTTGATTTGCTTTTAGAATTTTAATGGCTAATTACACTTGTCATCAAAACGAATGCAGTTCGCCATCTCCGTCCATTTTTATAAGTAATGCACCCAACTCCCCTCCCCTCAATAACAACCGAGGAAATGAACAGAAAATATTAGTCCATTTTTAGTCCATATTTACCAGCTACAAAATACAATGTTAGATGGGAGTAAATTTGAGTTTCCCATTCATCATTTCTCATATCACATAACATACGCCATGTCATACGTGTAATGGGGGGGAGGAAGATGATGACTCAGACAAGTATCACAATTTGTGCAATAAACATAAATAAAACGTATGTTTTTTAACTGGTAATGGACTCATTCTACTCTTGTGAATTAGCCAACTTCATTTTTACATAGAAAATATTGTGCATCGAATCATTCTCATTATCGCAAATAATCGTTATTTTGGATGTTTATGTCGTATGGCTCATTTCCTTTATGTGGGAACAACAGTCTAAACGACAGGGAAATGGGGTATTTATAGCCATTTCAAAGTCGTTTCCATTCATGACTAAAATGGGACTAGACATAGTAAAAAAAAGTCGATACAGCCATTTCCATAATCGAAGAAAGGTTAACATTTAAGCGTAGTTTAAAATGTTCGTGGGAACTTTAAAGTAAACTAATTTTTGGTCAATTTAAAATGTCAAAACTAATACAAAATGATATAAAATATATGTCAAATCTAATAAATCGCTTGTTTGCTCGTGATGATGTTGATGACGCTTCACGATTCGCAATTTGTACTCCAACCTACTTGACAAGTTTTTTTAATGTTCAAGTTGTTGAAAGGATCCCACTGAGTTATGGATTGAGTAGCTTATTCAAAAGAGAAATCAGCCATAGCTGTTTCTCTTGTCAAGCTGGATTGTTATCAGAAGCAGACAGACCAAAGTAATTAAATCAAGCTGACTGAAACTTTAATAGGAGCTGCGCTGCAAGCAATTAAAATCTAGAATGAAATGGCTTTAATTCTAAAAGTTCACCCATTTGTGTGAGCAATTCTTGTCCTTGTGGGGATGAGGATTACAG
>JAQGAG010000982.1:0-11737 GCA_034696835.1 Lepidocyrtus lignorum
CTTCCTCACTGCGTAGGTATCTATGCCTAATGCTTGGCGATATCTTTTAGCCATGCTTGTTAGCTAATCAGTCAACCATGCATTTCAAGATTAAACTTGATTGGCAAAGGAGGAGTGACGATGCGATGGGCCACGCTATACATCTATCCTATTTAGTTCCTGTCGCTGGCACATTCGTGTCGAGATTTTTTTAGACAGGGGCCTTGCATGACGATGATGAATGTCGATAGACTTAGGAAAGGAGATATAATACTAAATATACTACGCAGTTTATGACATGGCTCAAGCGTGATGCTAAAATTTTACCTAACCAGGCATGAGCCATGCTAAAGATATTTCTTGTTCTAAAATGTTTCAGTTTCTAAACATATTCAATATTTCATTTTGCCAGTCATTTGATGTTTTTTTTCTCTAACGCTGACCATTTTCCATTTTGCTATTTCAAGTGGGCCAGCGCCAGACGAAGGACTCAAACTTCTTCTTGGAGGAATAATATGTATTATTTATGTTTTTCTAACAAATAAGTAGCTCCTCGTAATAATATGTCTTCCCCCATTACAAATTAAACGCAATCACAGATTGTATCCCTGTTTTTACGAAACAACAGTCGACAGTCCCCAAAAAAAAATCTCCCAAGTCATCACTCTGAAACCTATCATCATCCCCGTAATGAAGTAAATATAGCGTTCATCATCATCCCTCATGAAACAATTTTTTAGGAGAGAGAAGGCGTACAAAAAATGACGATGATCATGATGATAATGATAATACTTGTAATGAGGATGATGATGATGGTAGTGATTTTAAAATAAAAGTCGAGCTGTTAGGTTTACGTTCGGGTGAAGAAAAAAAGTGACGGATTGGGAGGGAGGGAGGAAAGAAGATGAAGATAAAAAAAATGTTTCGAAGCGAAGTAAAAACTTGGATAGATAAATTTAAGGAGCAGATGCCTCAACTCCACCATCCACCATCATCATCCTCATCTCCCCAACCAAACCACTAGAACTTTGTCAATCTCTCTTTTTTTCATCTAACCCACACAATTTTCTTACAAATTTTGCTACTTAACTAAGCACCATCATCATCATCAGCGTATTAAATCATGTGATTATTATTATTACGATTATTACTATTACGATGATTATATGATGATGGTGGTGGTGGTGAAATAGCAATTTTCACGTAAGTACCCTCCACTAAAGGTAATGGTGGTAGTTAACCCGCTGTTTCTGTTTTTAGTCTCTTTGGTTTCTTGGTTCGTTGATTTGTTGACGGGACTCAAGTTCCCTGAAGAAAAGGGGGAAAGAAATATTTAGTTTTTGAAAAGTTGGCTCGACAGGTTTGGGAGTTTAGACCTCCACCTAAAAATCCCAGCTTGTCTAATCATCATAATGATAAAGTTTTTAGGTAATGGTGAAAGAGGGAAGATGATGATGTGATGATGATGAATAAGTTGGTTCTGACTTCTCAGGGAACTTTTTCTCCTCTAGGTGGTTGGTCGGTTATGCTGATGATGATGTTGATGATAAAATAATGATGAATATCGCCAAGCAGGGATGCCAAGGATGTTGATGGGATGATGATGGGTGAGCCAAAGTTACTAGGAGAAAGGATAAGGTCTTGACTTGATAGGATGATGAGATGACATCTAGTCCCCCAGTCAGCTTTCAAAAATCATCGAGTTCAGCACGAAACCACTATTAAACTAATACATATTTTACTATATGATCAACATCAACCGTGGGGAATCCAACTTTTCCTGCTTGGAAAAAGTTAGTCAGGTTAACCAACTTAAAAAACAACATGGTGGCTGGGCTCCTATTTAGTTTTTTTTTGAAGTTATATAAAACTTTTAAATATTTATTAGATAGAATTCATGTAAGTTTATGTTTTTATCTCCCTCCTCCCATCATCATCATCATCATCATCATTATATTGAGACATGTATAAACCCTCAAGGTGCATTTTATGTGGGACGTCAACTAAGAAAATTGATATTTTCCTCTGATAAAAAAATCATGACATGGTGATGTTGATGTTGATGTGATGTGGTATGATGATGGTGGTTTTAGGTTGATGACTATGATTATTATTACGATAGTTTTCCTCTCGCTCAAGTCAACTCATGTCTGACAGGAATGAGGAGGAGGAGATGATAGGGAAAAAAATGATAAAAAATATTGAAAATGCAATCCCATTTGATTGCAACATGGTTGGTTCTCTTATTAAGTGTTATTATTTCTCTTGTGAAGTTTTAGGCAAAATGGAACCAAAAGCTGCGTCACCTCTTTCCCAGCATCATCATCATCATCATCATGACTCCCTCCATATCTCCTCTTTTCATCTCCTCTGTCATGTCCGATAGCGCTAAGAGAACAAGGGAAAATAGGGGGAGACTTACATGTTGGGAGGGATGTTGTTTCCCTTGTTGATGATGACGATGACATGACATGACATCCACATTGACACGCCCACTTTTTTCCTTGATAGGAATGGAATGAGTTGGGAAGGACGGACCATGTAAGGGAAGCCATAGGCTAGATGTCTAGATGTGACCTGTCATCTATCAGCTTGTCAAGAATAATTGATCAAGTTGGATGTTATATAATATGTGTATATGGAAGGTGATAAACTGATAACTGGTGAACAGTTGGCAAGTTGATTTGTTGCTTACTTAATAAAAAAAGGTTGGCTGACCAGATATCACAAAAGAAAAATTCATTATGTTGAAATAAGGATAATATCTTATGTGGCAATCTGCAATTAATAAGGTCTCTTGTAATATTACATAAAAACACGTGGCCGAACTGCGCTAGTCGTCTGGTTAAAAATTTCTTAATAATTTTTCCTCTAGAAAAGTTCAAAATGACTGCCTCATCTCAACTCAACCAAGCTGGGGAGTTGGGAATGCTCAAGGAATGCTTTTTCATGTCTTTTTACAAGAATGATAAAATCACGTAATGGCATTCGATAAAAAATATAACCATAAAATTACCCTCCATAATAATGTTCGGAGTTAATATCAACTCATCAACTGTGTAGCAATATAATATATGCTAAAGGTGTTGCAACACATTAAATATCGCATCTTCTTCCTGTTCTCAGACTGAAGTGGAGTGAAGGAGGAAGTACTCCTCATAAATGTCAGATACGTCAACCCATATGGCTAGCGATGATGATGAGGATGACTCGAGAAAGTTTGAAATGATGATTATGGCTAGTTTTCACATGACATTAGCAAAATGACATGGATAACGAGGAGAAAATGGGGTGAGATGTATATTAAGACATGCATAGACTTATCGAATCATAATAATAGTTTATTTTTACGGCTTGAACTTCGAGAATATGACTAGGCGTCTCATCACATCACCCCAATATGGATGTAATTTGTATAAAGCTAATCTTTATTAGTCAAAGCTGGTGTGAAGGAATTGATGAAGAAAGTGCAATAAAAATAGATATTTAACCAGAGTAAAGAAGAAGAATATGAATTATGCTGGAATTCTGGATCGGATACGTGTTTGCATGCATAATAGTCTTATATCGTAGGAAAAATGCAAGAAATGAGTCGAATGAAAAATGTCCCCTTTCCACAATGAACTGAATTGAATGCGTGAGTGCAAGTGTAAATGTGCGTGATTCACAATACAATAAAAGCTTTATTTCGTATCTCGTCATGCAATCATTTTTCGTACTGGAGCTGGAGGGAGTATTGAACTGATTCACTTTTAGAATCTCTGGAAAAGGAATTTTTACTGAGGAATTGGAGACATAATATATGACATGAGTTTAAGGATAGAAATAGCTTAATGTGATTTTTCGTTGGTTTTTAAAGAGGATATTTCCAGTCAGCAAAGGCATATAACTTAACTCAGCTCATAAACCAGCATAGAATTATGCCAACTGATGAAGAGATCCCGTATTTAGATTGAGCACGTAAAAATTGAAGCTCATCCATACACAAATCTTTTTTTTTTTTCTACATGGACTTTGCTTATCCAATAGGCAATTTTTAATTTAATTGAGCTAATTTCTTGAGTAAAGTGGTTCGTGATAAGTTAAATAAATATATTAATGAAGCTGATATATTTGCATATAATTATGTAGCTGCCATTGCATAATTATATGAAGTACGTATTGTAGGTTCCTCAATTCTTTTTACACACGCATAATAAGATTGTCAGATCAAGCTTGTCTGTTATAATTAAACTTTGTGCTTAAAAGGAAAAAGGTTGCTTTTGTCATAGGATAAATTACGTTGTGTTAGTAAAACCTTTAGTATTCCTCTAATTGTGATTATGATTATGCTAAACTAAACTTTGACTTGCTTGTGAATATCAAATACCCAACGTGACGATGAATGTGCTAAAGTTAAGGTTGTAATAATGAGCCTCTGTGTATGTAGCTTGAGAATAAAACTGCGATGGGATAAAAAGATGTGGTCTTTGCCTTCGTAGCCGCCCAGCATGGATTTCTTCATTGGCAAAAATCACACCGTCATTTTCATTTTCACAATGTAATTCCAGAATATTCATACTAAAATACGCTTTTCCCTTACTAAATCTTTGCTAGGTCTACAAGTATTAAATTATCTTAATCAAAAACCTCATTTGTAGGGAGAATCACTGGAATTGTCAAATATTAACTTTTATTTTTAAACGAATTTTAGTTAAAAATTAAGTTATGAGGGGGTTATACGTAAACAAAAATATTTTGTCACATGCCTTAGCTTTTTGTATTAAAGGTGAAAGTCCAAAACTGCGTCAATTATAAATTTATAAATGAGTCTTGCTGGTTGCACTTGGACGTGATTGGTCTCTCCGATGATGATGAAGAAATGCGTGGAAAGGAAATACAACCCACAAATTCTGAAAGAATCAAATTTGTTCTGACATTTTCAGCAATGTAGCTTCCTTGCGTAATAAAAATAATTCCTCTTAATGCGTAATACCTATACCTACCTATACACCTTCCCCAAACCCAAGTTATATTTTTTGCCATTCGCCATTCCTCCTGCCAATTCCTGTCATTGACTTGACTCCCGTCTGTTTTTCCATTGTCACATACAAAAAAAAACTTTTGCAAGAAGGGGGTCTCCTTCTCTCCCCCTCCCTCTCTCACAAACTCATTCCTCCTCTCCTCAAACAAACACTGCTACTTGCTTACTTCAGAGTGGTTTGGTTGGTATTTTATAATGTGATGTTGACTATTTTGGAAAGAGTTAAGTAAAAAGAAATCACAGCAGGGTTTACCACGACATTAAGGACAAGGTAATAAGTTTCCTTCAGAGTTTTGGAATTGGATTCGTTTGTTTGTTGTTAGATTTTCGTACTCACTGCTGGGAATGAGTTAAGTGCTTGATGCGTGATAGCTTGACAGCCAACGTTGGCCAACCAATGTGACTACAGCCAATGGTGACGATGATTATGATGGTGGGTGATGGGATATGGTGGTGGCATAATGTTGATGATGATGACGATGACTGCATGGTTTTTGATAGAGTATGCTTTATCCTCATTATTTTTTATATTTCAGAAAACTACACAAAAAAGAGTGAAATATGAATTATATATAAAATCCCTTGTTGGTAGCCCCATGAAGAAGGTTGGCTGGGGCTTTTTGATTCTACGGATGGAATTGAAATTTTTGAGGACACTCATGTCAATCCTTTTTCCATTGCTAAAAGTTCTAATGTAAAAGTATATATTGGGCTGGTTGTGATTTGTGATATGTGGTGGTGTGGTGGTTGGTGGAGGAATTAAGTATTTTTCTTATTTACTTCGATGTCACATCTCACCACGTATCCCTATCATATTTGCCATATGAGAAACCAATTGAAATAACATTATTTTATTTTCCCCGTCATTCTCATTTTCAACAGTTTTTCCCATTCTATTCTCTCAGTTTTAGATGGCCATCAAAAACACTCTCGGTCCAATCATCCAATCCACAATCCAGTCCATTACGGGGGTTTTCACTCCTGAATCCAATTCTAGCTGTTTGATTATGATTGGGAGAGATTTTAAAAGAGTTTTAGTTTCTTGCAAAGTGTTTTTGGTTCGAACTCCTTCAAGTTTTCTTTTCATTCTTAGAAAAGTTACTAAAACATTGAAATTAAATTGAGGAAAAAACAGCTTCATTTCTCAAGTCAAGCCTGTCATTTTTCAAAATTGGGAGAAAGTTGACAAACTTCAATATTGTCAGAACTCGCTGTTGGCACTAGCCAAAAATAAATCTTCATCATTTCATTTCCTAATATCCCATTTACAAAATTCGGGATCGATCCAACTTGGAAAACAAGGCTACTTTCATATTTACTTCATTAAGACTTACTTCCGCATGAACAAACCGCAAATATCTCAATATTAGGTAAAATGTTAAGCAGGTTTTAATACGAAGGATTACGTTACAGCGATAATGCTCACTCAGTGAGCTGATGGGAAATTGATTAAATATTAAGTAAAGTACTTGATTATACCACACCACACCATACGACTACCACGATATAATATGGGAACTGCATCTGGTTCAAGATTACACATTTTAGTGATTATGACGATTTTAGGATGAAGACCTTTTGATGACATGTGCACACATTGATGATTCGAAACAAATCCTGGAAATTTCCATCCTCATCAAAAAAATATCCAAAATACTTAACCAGACTCAGAAGCAATCTGAAGTGAATTGAGCTACTGGAGTAAAAAATATGACTTCATAAAATCTCCCCAAAAGTAACTCCAGCTTTTCCTCACTTTCATGCTCAAACACTTTCCCTTCGTATTAGGAAAAAATGTAAAAATGATTTGATTCCATTCAATATCCTTCCCCCCGACATATGCTCCACCAAATATGCTTAATACCCGAAATCCCCGATTTTTTCCCAATTTCAACTGTGCACTCAGCCAGACTTTCACAGAAACAGTTCATTCTCCCCAGACCTGAGCAGATCAGAGCATACCATATCATATCGTGAAACAAATGTATACATTCCGGCTTTACGATTTAGAAGAAAGTACAACGTTAAAAAGCTTAGGCATTCCACTTCCCCTGTACAGTACATCTACCTACTTAATATTAGGCGTGATATGTATGGCGCACGCACTTGATGAAAGCGAGATTTTTCATTATCCTCGGATTATATTCTAGCCAGGTTTACGATAGACTGGGCAATAACAATAAAATATTTCTCATACTTACCTTCCCAAAAATATGATGAGAGGACCGAACCCAGGATGATATTAGTGATGATGACGGTGATGATGATGCTGATGAGGATCCGATCATGATGGACTATTAATATTAACAAGTTTCACTAGTTAAACAAGGCGAAGAAGCGGTAGAGAAATTAGAACTCGTGAGGTGGAGTAATCACAGAATGTATTTATATCACGACATGATTTTTTCGTCGAAATAAGCGAGGCTTCCACCGTTTTATTAAAGTGTGCTATATGGGATGTGCTATTCCATTTCACGCATTCGTAAATGTGGTGTGTTTGCACTTGGGCAACAATTTAATCAGACTTAATATTCACAGGCAATAGCGATTGATTGGTGGGATTTCAATAATGACGTAAGTGAAAGTTGGAAGTTTTAAGAAGCTCAACGCCGATAATTTACGTCAGCTAAATTTACAAGGAATCGGCTGGAGCAGGTACTTGTCGTCGTGGTCGTCGTCATCGTCGATTACGTGGGATAAAAATTAAACTTTAATATTAGCTCATAGAATGCGTTTTGGTGAACATTTTCCAATCCATCCCACATTAGCCACCATAGTTAGTCTCCCTGCTGCACTGATTTTTCTGAAACAGACCATAAATAAATAAAAATCCCATAAAGATGTTGAAGGAGAAAAGTACCTACACGAAGTAAAACATACGATCATTTGATATATTATGAAAGTCCCAAAAAATAAATTATTTTTTTCCTCCCAGCGAAACCGTAGCATTTTAAGTAATGTGTAACGAAAGTCAAAATAGTCTCATCCATCAAGAAAAAAAACCATCTCTCCCATTTGCTCCGAGAAAAAGGAAGAAGAAAGAAAAAACCATGCATTTTACCATTTCCAACCACCACCGTCCAGGAAGTTGTTATTTTATGCGGAGGGCATTAAGTCTCAGAAACCGGGAGTAGTTTACTCGGAATGGGAGCACCAATTATTCACCCATATCGACCCTCTTAAAAAGAGCTCTGACTGTTTACTTGCGCTTGGCTTTCATAATGTAGAAAGGAGACTTTTCATTTATAATGTCTACATTAACGGTGGTGCGGTGGTGGTAGTTATTCCGCCTTCTATAAGCCAAAATGCTAGTTATCGGATCCAACCAAAGAAAATAACTTTCTCTCTCTTTTCGTTTCAAAACGTAGCATGCGATGGAATAAATGTGTCTAACGGAGCTAATACGCACATGCAGAAATAATATTTTATGTTAAAGTATCAGAGTTTACTTTCAATTTTTAAATTTTTAATCTGAAGAGTAGTTTCGTGTCCAGTAAGCAAATAATTTTGGCTTTAAAAATTTATAGTAAAACACAGATAACGCTTGAGTATCGTAACTCGAAAAATTAGTACATAATAATTTGAAAGCACGTCTTTATGTATAAGTCATATTGTTCTTAGGATCATTGTCATTGAATTCATCATTTCATTCTGTTCTGTTGTAAACACGCCAGTTTTTATCGTTTTTTTGTAATGTAAGCACAGATTTGTAACTTTAAATACCCTACAAAAATTGGGAGAATATGATAATATCCTGTTTTACTTTTTCCACTTTGACAGTATGTACTTATTTTGGTTTTCCCCTACCCAAAGAAAAAAACTTTTCCTTTTACTTTTCTCTTTGCACTGCATCTTTATTACGTAGCTTAAAGCTAGTATAGCGATTTGTTAGGATATCCGTCCGTCCGTCCGTCTGTAAACACGATAACTTTTGAATGCGTTAAGCAATTTCGTTGAAATTTCGTATGTAGGTATATATAGTTACTAGAACAAACGGTAATGCATTTGGACGAAATCCGATCACGGGAAGGGGGTAAGAGGTTATAAGGTCATTAATTTTTTTAAATGACAAGGTATGTTGAGTGGGGTATCAAAAGAAAGCATTTTAACTGGTGAGTTCGACAAGCTATGTTTAGTTTCTGTCGAGGTCATAGTCACTGAAAAATCACTGCTTAAAACAATAATATTTGATTTTTTACAATTTAAATTTTTTAATGTTTCTAAAACGGTCAGTATCATTTGTATTATTCAGTAATACAGTAGTTTGCTTTCAGCTACGTTATTCTATTAGTTATGACCAATTTATTTTTCATTTCAGAGAGAGAGAAAAATGACATAATGATGATGATGACGATGAGTACAAATGAATGACTTAGAATGAAGTACAATTGTATGGTAATGCAAATCAAAAACATGAACCTTCTCCATCTCCCCACACCCCTCTCCATCCATACATATCCATTGTTGACGTTTTTTGTACATTGCAATGAATGGTAATATAATGGAAATGAAGCGGGGATGGAATGTGAATCGGAAGTTGGAAGATCATACGGTGATCAGTTACAAAGAAAAGGGAAGGAGAAAATGTATTTGATTTTTTGTTTCTTCCTCATATGACGACAGAAGAATAATATGCATGGACTTACTCCACAACTCTCCATTTTACTTCCTTTTTTACTCTCAAAATCTCAACCCAACACTTTCTCGATCCCTTCTCCATGACTTATATTTATGAAGCCAATGTATCGTAAAACACATAAAATAAGAGTATAAAAAAGAGATTCATTGAAAATGAGTTGTTTATGTGTAGCCTTTTCCAAGAACTAAATTGCAGGATGACAATCATTTCAGAAGAAATATTAGTTTTTACCACACCCCAAATAGAAAAAAAAGAGTTTTGCAAAAAAAAACATCTCTTTTTGTTATGCTGATTGGTTGAGGTAATTACGGTTTCGTCTCGTATTGGAAGGCATTCTCCTGAAATATTATGCATGTGCTACTGGAAATTTACATAATTTTTTATTACATGAAAATGGGTAATTCTATTTGAGCTTTGAGCTCTTTGAGCCCATCACACCTTGTCTTATTGGCTAATTCTAACACAGCCATAATCATATTCAACGGAGACAGCTGGATAATTGAAGAAAATTAAATTTAAAGCAACTCTTTTCACTTTCATAAAATATTAATCGTCTTCTCTCCTGAATGGAATGGAAGGCTTCATTGTCTTGGCGTCTGGTCTGGCCGCCCACCTCACACACATAGCTCATATCACATCAAACATCACCAAAAAAATATATATTTACCTACCTACTACCACTACCTATGTGTTTTTAATGCCTACTCCAATCCTTAAACAAACAGAAACATTTCACTTAAAAACTCCCAAGTAAAAAAACATTCTTGTTTATTATTTCAATTTCCATCTCCTTTTCAATTTCAACACTCAAGTATTATCTCTTCCCATTTGGTATTGTTTGCGTTTTTAAAACACTTGTTTTCTGCCTAGTTGCATACAAACAATCATAAATTGAGAGAGAAAGAAAAAAATACACACAAAAGCTTTCTATACTTTCTTATTGCCAGTTAGCCAAAGCCAAACTCTCTTTACCTTTATCATATTATCATTAAGTAATCTTCAAGACGAGAAAAGAGGATGGAAAAATATACGCAAAATGTGCGTGTAAATATGTGTCTCCGTCACTATCTTCATATAAAAAAAGGTTAAAAAAATGCTTCAACTATTTTTTAGATGGATTGCTCAAGAGGTCTCAAAAAACTTGGAAGAAAACAACAAATGAATTCCGGTGGTATGGATTATCAACCTCCTCATCATTATTATTATGATTATTATGTGAAGACGACCCACCCTTTTCTCTCTTCATTTCTTTTTGTTCTCTTTTATTCTCTTTATTCCATATTTTTTTCTTTTTTTCTGGGCTCAAATAAGTGTATTATGAAAAGTGTGTGATGAATAGTGATGATGAATGAAAATGCTTGTGGTTTTGTGTGTGTGCAACCCAAAACACAATTCAATTCAAGAAGGAGCATATTTTGTAAAAAAATGATATAGCTGGAGTATGAGTAGTATGACTATGAGTATGTTATAATATATGTGATGATAATAGCTTCAAAGAACAACAACAAAACGGGAGCAAAAACTATGTCCTTTCCGGACAAAAGGAATGGGATCCTCCTTTTGTACTGAAAAAATAGTTTTTTTCCACAGCGTCATAATAGTAAATAAAGACAGACAATTATTATTTTATCTTTGTGTATGTTATAGTGAGAGAAAGACTGGTGATAGTGATGTGATGATGATGATGAGAGTGGGTAGGTTAGGTATGTCTATGTCCATGACTATCTCCCTCATTTTTTAAATGTGAATGCCATGCCACTTATTATTATTATTCCGTTGAAGTATTTTCATCATTATTCCGCTTTTTCAAAGGGTAGCAGCCCGTTCTGTATAATCATGTGTGAGGGTGACGATCATGATGGCGATGCAAAACAAAAGGAGAAAAATTGAAAGATATATGAGATACCTATGTACAAAGTGCTTGATATGAAAGTACAGGGACTGGGGAGAAAGATGTTATTCAGTACAGGAGTAGCCTAATCTTGATCTTCCAGTGAGTAATTTTAGGTAATTAAGGAGAGGATAAGATAGGACGATGAGACCTTTAAGGGAGCACAAGGCAGTCAGCAATCCCTACGTGTCTTAATATTTCGAAA
>JAQGAG010000983.1:0-11722 GCA_034696835.1 Lepidocyrtus lignorum
ACTGTACAATTGTGTAAAATTTCAAATCCGAAAATGAGTCTTTTTTTGTAATCAAGGTTCGGGCTAGAAATTAGAACTTGGAAATCAATGAGCCAGGTTGGCAGGCAGGGTATTGACGATGAATATTTCGTCGTCAAAACCCCAATTGACGAGCATCCTTAATTACTACAATAAGTAAGTTGATTGTTATTTTAATAAAAATCTTCGTGTTGTTCCTAGGTCTCAAAATCAATTCTTTGGATTGAGTGCAATTGTTTTTGTACGAGTTGACATTTTCTTCTCGTTCACTTTCCCATTGATCCATATCTCACCACTTTATTCCAGTATTATTAGTTTTTTTTTTTCAAAGTAAATGTATAGTCGCTGCTGTATGGTTAATCTATACAGGTGAACCCAAATGGTTTTTATAAGCTTTGTATGTAAGTTAGCAAAAACATTAAGGACATTTTTATGTAGAATAAATTTATGTGTAAATACGTAAATACATGTAACGTAATATTTAAATATTTGTTGAAAATTATAAACTTTAAATTTTGGAATTTTTGTTTTGTAAATTTTCAGTGATTTTTTTTTTTCACTGACTGTTATGTAACTGACACACTGACAAAACATATAATACAACTGAAATTAAATCCTTTCATATGAAACCCTATTAAGTTGATCAAAAAATGACGACATTAACCTTTGACGAATAAAATCGGTCTATGCGTTTAGACGCTAGAGCACGGACGGACGTATTAAAATCTTCACTTGGTTAAAAAATATATTAACAAAATACATGTTTTCATGTCGGTAAATAGAAATACAAAATTGATTCTGTGATAACCGTTTTAATCAGAAAGTTACCTATAGTTATACCTTCATATAGCTTGACTTAATATGAGAAAATAAATGTTGTCATCGTCCAAACTCCAAGTGCAATCACCGATTTTACTCAAAATTGTGGGACGTAGGAACAAATGATATTTTGTAAGAAGCATATTGTATTTGAGGTCGAGAAAAGGGGTCAAATGTCAAGGTCATGTCAGCTACATTGTACAGTCACTGAAAAATCACTGATTAAAAAATACAAAATCCAAAAAATTTGAATTTTCTCAACGAATATTTGATTATTATGTATTAATATTCCACGGTATGGTATCATCAAACATAACCTGACCTATGTCATCCTCCCCTCCTCAGGAGGGTAAAGGACTAAGAACTCTGACACAAAACGAACATGCGATTTCTGGACAAATCTCCTTGAGTATACAGCTTTTTGGGTTTCATAACTCAAGGGTTTATATGAACCCCTTTTTAACATCCCTGAAAATAGAGAGTCACATGCAACAACAAGAAATGCAAACCGATTCAGACATTACAGTTTCAAATGAGGTCGCATTTCTATACTCCACTAGTTTTGAGGCTGAACAAATTTTGCTTATGTCATCATCATGGGGAATCATCATATTTTTACTTATCAGGCACGCACAAATTCCGATCATCCTTTACCTCAACCTATTTAAATCCATTTAGTTGAACAGAGAACTTATGGCATGTGCCGATTTATAGATGTGAAGAAAATGACATAGTTTGCTTTCTATATTAGACATATCGAGTAGTTTAAAGTAATTGTCTACACGATTCCCTTGATTTGATTTTGATGTTAGAAACAATGCGCCAATCCGACATTTTAGGATTTCTTACGAGTTGGTGAAATGTCAATATTTTATAAGGTTAATTCAATAAGAATTTTCGAATTCAAAACTTTCAAAATCATAAAGAAACATTGAGGATCAGTACATACACCTTAACATAAAGGATGGATACAAACAAATTCTACTACAAGTGGAAAGAGACTTGAGCGCCTTTAGTTTTCCAATTAGCCTTTTTAAAGTTTTCATGATTATAGATCCCTGAACACATTCAAAATAAGACTTTGTAGTAATGAATTCTTCTATTAATAATGGCATTTTATAAACTGCTTTGTAAATGCTCATGTCGGTTATAGAGAGACATCATTATTCTATTACGATAGATAGATGGTTTTTTTTTGTACCACAACCATGATGACTCATCAATGTTATGATTTTATTACGTACATATAATGTAATATAGCTCTGGTCTCTCTACATTTGTCCGTCCGTCCGCGCTCTAGCGTCTAAATGCGTTGACCGATTTTACCCAAATTTGGCACGTACGTACAAATGGTAAATTTAAAGCTGTGTATTTACGACAAGAGGGTCGTCGACAAAGGTCAAGTTCATCATTTTGTTTTTTCAAATGACATCTTGATATAGTAAATAGGGATCGAAATAAAAAATTTTAAATTGCTGATTTCAGTGGTATACCTGTCAACCGTCTAACTTACATAATCACATAAAACATCACTGGTTAACAAATAAAAAATCTAACATTAGATTGTTCAACAAATATTTGAATATTTTGTATTATTATTACACTACAAAAAAAAACTTTACAGGTACGTCATTATAATTACAATCATTTTTATTAAAAAATGTTTTTCGAATTATTATACTCCACTCTTCCGTCTTCCTGATTTTGTTATTCTTAGAAAAGAGGAGGAGAAGAGGGGAAAGCACTTTAAGATAAATATTGGAATTGAGTGACCAATAGTTAGTATGCAGTAACACATGAAGTTCGGGCACCTGGACCTAAACTCATCTCGTCACCAATAGTTAGTTTGCAGTAGTAACACATGAAGTTCTGTGGCACCTGGACCTAACATGGGAAGGGTCCCAGCCTATACGCGAGCTCAGACATGTGATACATACTGTCTACATCAGTTTTTGACGCTGATTTCAGATCTGTATTCCGTTTGCTGTAAAACTAAAGTCCAAGGAAGTTATGGGCAATTTAAGTTATGAAATTGGCAGTATATAGGCATCAGAACGGACGCAAACCTTAAATGAAATTTCTTCAATTTTTTTTTTATTTTAAACATATTTTGTCCATAATTAAACAATTTTTACCCATTTTCATAGTCGACGGTTAGTCTGGTATACATTGAATGGATTAAAATTAGAATTCGTAAAGTGACGATGGATGATGTACAAGTGAATTGTTGTATCAATTTAAAACATTTTGTCCGAAGAGCATTCCATGCGTACCAGGTTAAGTCTCGACGATGAAAATGGTTAAAAATTGTTTAATTAAGGACAAAATATGTTTAAAATAAAAAAAATTGAAGAAATTTCATTTAAGGTTTGCGTCCGTTCTGATGCCTATATACTGTCAATTTCATAACTTAAATTGCCCATAACTTCCTTGGACTTTAGTTTTACAGCCAAAAGAATACAGATCTGAAATCAGCGTCAAAAACTGATGTAGACAGTATGTATCACATGTCTGAACTAGCGTATAGGCTGGGACCCTTCCCATGTAAGCTCATCTTGTCACCTCAAAGCATAATAACCTGCGCAGGGTGGATCACCCCCAATTGACACCTGGACCTAAACTTTGATATTTGTTTTTGTTATGTGAATTATGATTAGTTTAGTATGATTGATTTATTATGATTTGTATATATTTTTGCCAGGTTGGCATCGTAATTTTGTATAGAAATCATGCATGCTTTGTGAGTTTCAGAAGCCAACAAATGTTTGTAGCACCGTAGAGGCACCTATTATGAGAATGATTGTCAGAATGAGGATGTTTGGGAAAGCTGCAGCATGCATCGGCAATTGCCGTAAGTTGAACATTGTGAAAATTGGATTTGATCAGGAAGCAGGTTGGAGTTGGCAGTTCAGGCCTCTCCCAAATTTTTTAGGAATAGTTAACTTTAATTAAGTTGAGAAGGAGCAGGATAGCTATAATTAAGTTAATTTTGGTAATATGAGCAGGACAGTTTTGAATCGGCTACATCTCATTTAACTGATAAGAAGATAAATTTTGTTAATTAAAATTGGTTTTTGATTGGTAAATAAAAGTAAATTGAAAAATATACCGATCGTGGCGTGAACGCGTGAATTTTTAATTTTTGGCTAGATAAATAACTGTAGTTTAAATTGTCGAACCAGGGCAATTAAATCGCATAGACTTAAGCACCTCGAAGGAAGTTTTGATAAGACGTAGATGGCTAAAAGTTTCTTTTCACCAAAGCATTTTGTTAGTACCACAGATCCGAGAAGGCTAGGGTTGGTGAATCGATTTAAAAGTGCATCAGTCATAGTCAGGCGAATCCAAATATATTTACATTATATGCCCTGACAAACCCCTAGCCTCTATTTAGTCCCATATCCCTTTAATTCCCCATGTTTCGTCCAAGAAATCCCACCAGAAGCAATAGAGTTACGGAAGGCCGGACTTTTAGTTAGTGTATGAATGCAGATTTAATAATTACTTTTAATAATTTGAGTAAAAAAGTGACATAATAAAGAAATTACACCTAAATTTATGCAAATTCAACGAGGTTTTTACTGTGTTTTGGACACGTCTGATGACTTGAAACACTTCAAATTTTATAGATTCCGTTATGTCCCACTGAAAGTTAAAATTTCAGTACTTCCCACATGGGGATTGTCCGAGCATATACGATACTTTTAGCATAGGTTAGCTCAAGATCTAATAGCCAATCTATTAATATGTAAATTGACTTCTTTATATGTGCTTTTGAAGGTATGGCTTCAAACGTAATCTATTTATGTGTTTATACTTTTTTTGTTTAAAGAATGAGTTTTAGGGGCGTGAAAATATACAAACGTTAGTATTGTTCTGGTATCTTCAAGCAATACCAACTCGTTATTATCATTATTACATTTGAGATGTTGGAAACAAATATCGTACAACACAGTCGAGTTTAAAAAAAAAAAAAAACCTTTTTGTTTTACACATTTAATTTAGTTTGACGTTGCAAAAAAAATAATATTTTATTTTCCAGGTTATGTGATGTAGTAGATATGTCTATAAGCACTAAGTAGTATTATAATTCCAATAGGTTTGCAGATGTATGCAAGCTTTATGAGTTTCATTTGTTGGCGTCATTGTATCTATTTCATTACCTGTCCTTGTTAAAGAATTTGTAACATGCAATACTCCGACCGTGTTTCAAAACAAAAAACATTAAAGCCACTACTTTCATAAAAGGTTAAATTTTTGCTTGGTTTTACTTGGTAGCTGCTCCAATTTATTAGTGATCGTCGTTTGCACTTGGTTCTGTCTATTGTATACATGATTGGACTTTAAATATTCACCTGCCACAGTGAGAAAGGTTTTTCATAATCTCAAAACTGTAGGTGCTATCGTGTACCACAAAGACAGACGGACAGACCGAAGGTTTTATTTTAAAAAAATGAAAAAATTTGTTTTTATTTTTTAATTCAAATAACTATCTAAACGAGGAACATAAATTGGATTTGCTCCGTGTAACTAACAATAATATTTTTTTATCCAATGTCCATTTGCATTTTGTTAGTATGTTGTTACGTACATGTTTAGGAAAGTCGTCTGTTGTCTCATCCCACGTTTTGACACTATATTAAAACTCCATTCTACAAAACGCACCGCATTTCCATCACCTGATGCGAAACATAAATCAACATGATCTATTGGATATTGGATACAAAGTAATTATTACAACTCATTTGAGCAGCTTGATTTCACAACTCTATCTCGATTATCTGTCTCGACTGTCATGCGATCTTTAGAACGCATGAAGCATTTGTTTTTGTTCAAATTTGGTATGTAGGTATGCATAGATGGGTAATCGAAAGAACAGTATTGCTTTTGGGAGAAATCCGATCACTGATGACAAGGTATATCAAGTGTGGAATCAAAGAAAAGCATTTTTACTGGCGAATTTAACAAGCTATGTTTAGTTTCTGTAAGTGTCATAATAGTCCCTGAAAAATCACTGCCTAATGTATCAATGATTGATTTTTTTTTCGTAATTTTAAACCTTTAATATTTGTAAAATGCTATCTATCATAGGGTATATTTTAACGTAGTAGGCACTCCCAATGGATCCCCACTCCCCCCCCCCCCATCACTGGATGGGGGTCTAAGGTATATGTTAATACTTTTGTTACGTGACAACGTATAAAACGGGTAACTTTTGTTACATATTTTGTTTAAAGACACAAGATCATTATGAAGTTGTGTGACGAATACGATTCATGTGATTTGAAATGTTTTTTTTTTAAAGTTGAAGCATAAAACGTCTATGTGGTAAATTTCGTTTACTTTTTGAGTGATAAAAAGGCCTGAATTTCCTTATGAGGAGCACCACCTGACCTTAATTTAATTCGTTTGAAAATATGTTTGAGCCGTTTGTGTTTTTGCAGACAATTGCATATTGATTACAATTCATGTCATATTGGACGTGATCTGTGAAATATTTTGTATGCTATAAATGTCTTAACATCTTTAAGAATGGAATTTCTGAAAGGTGAAGATATTTTATAAGCATGATTTTGCACGGCAATAATCTTTACGCATCTGTTGTACCGATTTAATTTAAATTTGACAACACTACAGTACAAATGGAAAATGGTAAGGACCTTATTGTCTCCGATTTCAGACAAACTACGCTGTGTGATTTAACGATATATTGAATGATGTATCAAAAAAAAAAGGGAACTGGATTGATTGCTGATGATTTTAATGGTATATGTTTTGACAGAGGGTCTTTTACATAGAAATATCACGGATTAAAAAATTCCAAAATTTATTAAATTTGAGTATCAAGTGTACTTCTTCTACACATCACTCATTTAACAACACGACTACATACTTACCTGCTTCAACATGTACATAATGTTCAAAACATTTACACAAACAGATTATGATTGGAGCGACATGAACAAACCACAAAAAACAAAAAACAAGAAAGAATTGTATTTTTTTTTGGATATTATTGAGAACATTACAGTGGATTTACCACGACAATTTCGACTCTTTACTGCAGCAAGTTGTACAAAATCCTAAGATTATTCATATGATTTGGTGCTATCGACATTAAATTATCGAGTAAACAACTTAAAATGATATGTAGAGGTTCAAAGAAAAGACGTCAAAAACTTATACAGTACACCAAATTCTGATTATAAAGTTTATTTAATTAACTACAACAAAGACATGTCGACATTATATCTACGTGTATAATCGACATGCTATTTACATTTTCCATAATTTTTGACACTGGAACAAATTAACAAAACTATCGCTATCAATTTGGACTTTTTTTTTCAAGCAAAATTTTTCTCCAATAATTGAGTAAGTGCATTGATGACTTCGATTTGAACACTTTGTCAAATTTAAATATTTTAAATATCGCCTACATGTCCAGGCAATATGCCTGTTTTCAATGACCATGTAACAGCTAATAACAGCACATATAATACCACTGACATTGGCAATACAAATCCTTGTTTTTGATAACCCATGCAATGACATTTGACAAACTTTCCAGGATCCGATTGGGATAACAAAAAAACAACAAAAAAAAAACATAAGGTTCTTAAAAATGACCAGTTGTACATTTGCGCTATAAAAGTTTGAATAAATTCAGTTTACGTGTTTAGACTCTAGAGCGTGGACATACATAACGACAGGCAAACAGTCGCACACACATGCCAAAGCCTATACAATGGACTTAAAAAATTAGATATCAGCATTTCATAGTTTGATGAATTTATAATGTCACATTAATGTAATTGTGCAAAACGATGCATATACTGCAACTGAAAGAGGTTTCATTTTTTTTTCAGTGACAACACCCCCACCCCTCCCAGCAGTTATTATGACACAAATATCAAACTGTTATTCCTTTCAATATATTTGAAACTCGACATGTGTTTTGTTCATCTCCGCACCCAGCCCTTTCCTCATAATGTTCCTTCAGGGTTGGGAGATAGTTGTACTTTGGCATTATTGGCAAACCGTTCAAAGATTATCGACTTGTCCTCTGAAATGAATCAGAGTATGATGTCAGTGATGGACGTGCTCTTATTCAAGGAATGACAATTGCTATACTGGCCTGCATTCATTCACCACAGATTTTCAACAACGACATGTATGATTTGATCCATTTTACAAGTCCGGGACTGAATATAATACCATACAAGATGGCTTCCTCAAATCTTAAAAGATCATACCACAACAGAGGTGAGCCTTTGCCGGTTGTCGAACGTCGTAAAATTGGCTGCGGCTTGTCCAAGGGTCCCATCGAATCAGCCCAATTTTTGTTTTTTTTTTGTCTTGTTTTTTTTTGTGAGCACGTAGATTTTAATCTTGGATTTTGAGTCCAGTCCAACTCAAAACTTTGAAAAGCTGGCAGGTGCAAAGCCACACAGTATGAAATTTTTCTATGAAGTGTTCCATTAGTGGCCATTTTGAATATCCGATGCTGTGACAGCTGATTTCAGCGTATCATAAAATGTTGGTAGAGTGGACCAGATAGAAAATTTGTAGTATAAAAGTATGATATATAAGCATACCTCTGATAAAGCCAATAACAACATAAATATACTCCAAAAAAACAAATGGATAATACTAACTGGCACCCTATTAGACCACTCGAGGCACTTAATTTATATTTAAAGGCATTTCCTGTTTTTCCATGCCATTTAAAATGCATTAGGCGTGCCAACAGTTATAACATAAATTCACCAAAAAGTGTAAACAAGGTTATAAATATTTTTGTTATCCACAAGATGTCCGGAATACATTTGATCTGGTTTTAGTTGGAATATAATTCGTAGGAGTGGTAGTCATCTGTCACTGTCATTTAGTTTTGTGCTTCAATTATAAAAAAATTCAAATTATTCATTCTCATTTTGTCAATCTGCAATACATAGGAACATTTTTCAATCAATAATTTCCTTCCATTTTACTACAACACCACAACAAAAACCCAAACGTTGTTGACCATGCCGGACTTGGCTTAATATTTGTGGAGAAATAGTTTAAGCCATTCGATTCATTGTTTTAATTTTGTCGGCCATAATTTTACGTTTCAGTGTTTTTTTCTAAATAATTTTTTAAATGGAACATTTTGTTTGGCACATTTTAATGTATCCATAAATTGGAACCAGCCAATCAGAAGTCGACATTTAGTTTTAGTCAATAAAACAAACAAAAGCTCATCCGGCCAAGGGAACCCAAAAAAAAACCATGGACTTTACTTCATTTTTTTCATTCAGATCGACCCATTTATAAATTCTATTCAATAAAATTCAAATATAAAAAAAAATTATACAGGTAGTGTGAGCTTTCCATACTTTGACTTGTCAAACCTCTCTACGCAAACATAACCTAAACAATTTAGACTCTGTGTGTTACTTTATCGCATCTATATTCTCGATTCCGATTTAAAACCAGAGAGTACAGCTTTGCCGAGATCCGTCAAGATCTGAAGCTTTCAATTTGAGGAACAATGTGGAGGATTTTCCACACATTGCATATTGAACCAATCACTACCAATTTACAATTTAATTTACAATTTAAGTTCAGCTTTTAGTTTTTAGTCTGATAAATTCAAAAATTAATATGATTTTTTATATGATGTTTTTGGGGACTGTAATAACAACCACGGACAAACAATCTGTTTTACACTGAACAATCACTACAGATATTGCTGAATGCATACATACACAACACAGGCGCACAACGCCGATAAAAGTGAATTCTCTGTTGTCAAAACGCATTACTTGCTACAGATCCCAAAAATGGATTTCTGGTTGCTTGTATATGATTAATGAAACAAAGCGTATTGTTGGAGGGTCATATTTGTTCTGTTTTATTACGTAGGTGTAAGCGAGTATAGATTGACCCTTGGATGGGTCCGTTTGCACTCTAGCGTATAAACGCGTCACCCTAATTTTATTCAAATTTGACACCGAGGTACATATGGTAAAAAGTAAGAACCCTATTGTTTTTGGTGTCAATCAGATTACGTAAAGTGGGTCAAAGGTTAAGGTCATCTTTATTTTTCAAGTGACATGATTTAGTAAATGGGGTATCAAAAGAAAGAATTTTTAATTGCTGATTTTAGTATCTTACGTTTTATAAATGACAGTTACATAGAAGTCACTTATTCAAAAATTCCAAAATTTAATTTTTCAACAAATTATACTACTATCTATGTATTATTATACTTCAAAAACCTTACAGGTACGTCATTGTAATTACAATCATCATTTTATTATGGCTGTACCGAAATTGGAACAGCAATATTCAATATTCACATACATACATGCATTATTTTTTTTTTCATAATACAATGATAATTGATCAATGATCCTCCTCATGTGTTTGTGTTGAAATTCAGTACTCATTTTTTTTGTGTTTTGTCATCAAACAATCAAATCCAAAAGCCCAACAACAAAAATTACAAGATTTGCTACATTCACATATATGTATGTATTTTTTCATCGTGCTTTTTCAACCAATGTTTTTTGAAATATTAACATGGTTTAAAACCAACCTAACCTAATTATTGATATAACTTCTTCCATTCATTGTGCTAACAATGATCATCTTCATCATCTCCTATATTGTCTTACCCCATCGAATGTTGGTTTTGCACATGTGAGTCGTCTGAGCCCCTTTCCCCGGTCGTCTGGGCCCCTTAAAAATTCCCCGGTCGCCTGGGCCCCTCGTTCCCCGGTCGTCTGAGCCCCTCGCTTCCCGGAGGACTACTATAAATTATTAAATATCCCATCCCATTATATTTCCCATACAACAAAGGTTTATTACGATAGCATGGAATTAGAAAAAAAGAAAAAAGAATAAAAGTTATATGAAGAAATTTCCTTCGTTTTTGTTTTGATTACGTTTACGCTGGAAGCACTTGGGCAGTTTCTAGACCAATTTGTTGTCCTTACCCCAAGAATGTGGAGTCAATGTTCTGATCGGTGAAGACTGTTACTAATACCCACCACCATACCAGACTACCACCTACCACCCACCTTCATGGAAAATCCACCATGATTTTAGTATCTATAATTATGTTAGGTTAGGTTAGGTTTGCTTGATGTATAGCAGTGTATAGGCTGTACTCACACTCGCCACCCACTAATACATAACCCACGACCACGTAGTTTTTAAGTACCTTTGTACACTGATTTTCCCACAATACAAACCTAACCTAATATTAGATAATAAAATCATGGTGGCTCTTTTATGAAGGTGGGTGGTGGGTATTAGTAACATTCTTCACCGATCAGAACATTGACACCGGATTCGTGGTCAAGACAAAAAAAAACTTGTCTATAAAACATGTTTCGTACACATGTGGGAAAACCCATATTACGATTTTATTAAAACTAATAACTATGTTGTGTGTTGTCTTCAGCTCATTGTAATTTTAAGCCTTGTTAAATCATTTATCAAAAGCATGAGAAATTAGTTTGCATTGACTTAAAATTTAAATATGGATAAATATACTTTTTAACGCAACACAAGCTTCCAAGTTTTAACTTATTCCAAATATCTGGAGATTTTATTACGTAGCTGAAAGCTAGTATAGCGATTAGTTGTGCTGTCCGTGCGTCTGTCTGTCTGTTTGTATGTCTGTCTGTCTGTAGACACTATAACTTTCGAACGGGTAAACTAATTTCGTTCAAATTTTTATGTCGCTATATGTTGTTACTAGTACAAAAAGTATTGTATTTGGAGGAAATCCGATCACTGGAAAGGGGCTCAGACGACCGGGGATTTCCAAGGGGCTCAGACGACCGGGGAATTTTTAAGGGGCCCAGACGACCGGGGAAAGGGGCTCAGA
>JAQGAG010000984.1:0-11721 GCA_034696835.1 Lepidocyrtus lignorum
TAGTACCACAGATTCGGGAAGGCTAGGGTTGGTGAATCGATAGAAAAGTGCATCTGTTCATAGTTCGGGCGAATCCAGGTGGAAAGTACTTTTCACTTTTTACCCTCCTCTCTCGCCTTCTTCCCACTCGTTTCACTAGGCAATGGTAATGGGAATTCCTATAATTTCAGTACAATACATCTTCCTAGCACCAAACTCGAAGCTCTTTCAATTCCATCCAAGCTACTTCAGTATTCAAGACAAAAACTCATTGATTACTTCCAGCTACCGGTGAAGTTCTTCTGCGGTTCTTCAACTCAACTCAAGATCCAACTTGCCATGACTTTCCATCTCCCCCTTCGGGGTGTCTATCTGTGTGGTGCAGTATCTTAAGTAGTGGGTAATAGGTCTTAATCCAACTTTGTAAAACTTTTCCGGAGTAAAAAAGCGTTGACAAGACAAGAATAAAAGATCGAGCTGGCTTTTACTATTTGGTGAATTTGTCATTTTTTATTTGTTAATGACCTCTACCTCACATATCAGCCTAATAATATATACCTGTCGAAAAGTCACGAGGAGGCAATGAATGGAATAAATACTTCCTTCCTCTCTATCCTTCCTCCTAACATCACAACTCTACAAACATGCATACCATATTCTCGCTAATTGTACACCCGCCTTGTTTTACATTTTTCGACTTTCACCGATTATGGATTTTGACTTCGTTTTATTTGGGACTCGTGCTCTGTTAAAATTTTATGGATTCTCCCGTGTTTTTTAAAGACCATCGCTCTATTGGAAGCCCACACTCTAATTGCAAGAATACGGTAGGTAGGTATAACAAAGTTACTGGCTCCTTTCTTCATTTTCTGTAGTTTTTATAACAGTGCATTTCCCCCTATTCTTCATTTGAAACTACCTATTTATTCTGTTTGATATGTTTCGTTCATTGAGTAAACTCGACTGTTTTTTTCGTGAAAGTTTGTCTTCCTCCCCCCACCACTATCCTTACCCTCCCCGTTTCCATTCTTATTACTGTGGACTTACTTTTAGATTACATATAGGTAGAGGGACTAGTAGACGGGATATTATGAAAAGAGAGTAAAGAGAAATAAGTAGAATGGAACTGATGATGATGATGATATGGCCATTTCTGACTTGTGATATTGTGCTTTCACCATTATTATTATTATTACCAGCCATTACAGCTATCGCATCAACAAAACTATTGTCACTTATGTGTACTCCGAGTTTTCCCTTCACTCCCATTTCCCTTATTCTCTCGTGCCACTCGCCCTGTGAGAACATATTTATTTCTAAAAATATAACCTTTCTTTCTGTCCTCTTAAAATCAAAATGGTTTCGTCTGAATGAAAAAGGGGGAAAGGGAAATCTTCATTTAAAACTAAAGGACAACGGAAATCTCAAAAAGCAAAGGCTAACAATAACTAGTTGTGTAAGAGCCAAAGATGAGAGTAAACTTTCGGGGATGAGATGAGGGGGAACTCTTATAACTGACTCTGCACAATTCTTTTTGTTTCTTCTTAAGAACTTGGAAAATTGTGTGATGTCGGGAATAAGAGAGAAGGACATGTAGAAAAGGAAGTAAAGAATATTTTCCTCATTGTGAAGTTTTCGTTTGGGCTGGAGGATGAAGGCAAGGTACATGGGATTTTCAAGGGGCTGTATATTTTCATATGGAAAAGTAATGAAGCAAAAGCTGTACTAAAGAGAATGGAGGAATTAGGAGATGAAGGACTAATGAAAATGGACTGTAGTTAGGCATATGCATAGATAAGTATTATCCATGCTTGTAGCAAAGCAACACCCACCACGGTGCAAATCCCCTGAATAAAATTTTAAAACTCGTAATATATTTAAAGCGACATAATGAGAGAAGAGCGATGTCTTGTTTTTTTACTCACCCGAAAACCCCGTAGAATCCCGTTGTGCTGTTGTGGCTCCAGAGGTGACCAACGTAAAGAGCCAGCCGTTGAGTTCATCATCTTAAAAACGAGACTCTTTGGTGGGGCAGATGGTTCTGGAAATAGATAATTACGTTAAATGACATTAGTCCACGGTTGGATCCACTCCCCTTCTGTGTTTGAGGTGGTTAAAGGTAGTTTAGGTGGTCGGAGAGTTTCCAACTTCATATACTTTCATTATCTAGCCTATGAATTAGGAGGGAACTCGCTTTTGTACTGTTTTGTTTATGGCTGCTTTCATCGGGACAAAAAAGTGAGGGTAAGTTGGGTATAGGGAGTGTTTGCATGAAGCACTCTCGATGAAACTAAAATGGTTGAGAGAAACAGAGGGAGAGAGATGAGATCTGTGTGTGTATATCAGGTACACTGCTTAGGCTGGTTAATGACATTAAATTTTGAGAAATATTGCCCGGTCCGGCTTCTCTTTTGCTTTCTCTTGAATAATATCTACAGAATAGTAGACCTAATAGAAAATCCAGTTTGGGGACAACATCCATAAAATAAGACTCGACTACTTTTGAAACGAATTAAACTACATCCTCATCCCACCCTTCAGGACCACATCAAGATTTATCTTATTTAGACGCAGTTTGAATATGTTGGCTGTACTTACTGTCTTCTAACGTGGAAATCAGTTTAGAGTTTGAAGGCTGCCCTTCCACACTTTTGTAGAAGGGAGAAACAAACATTTCATATACTGTGTATTTGTTAAGATTGGGGATGACATGGGCAAATGCATCGAAATTGTTCTTCTGGGCGACAACAGTCAGCACACTGAAACCCTTGAGGGGATAATCCGGAGAGATGTCACGGTAGCGGATGTAATATCCATCGATGAATTTCATGGATGATTTGGACACCTGTATAAATAAAAATATTTTTAGTAAATCCACAGCGCAAGGCAGGTACGTCGCAGTTCATTAACCCAAAGATTGATTATGAAAATAATTTGATGAACCACTTTGGGATATGCATATGCTATTGTTTGATCTAAAGTCTACATTCACAGCCTACAAAGGCTAACATCTATAAACGTTCATAATGAAGACGAAAAATAGGGCAATTAATCAAAATAAAACAGACAATAAGTATAATTTCCCCTTGTTGATTGAGCCTATAAGACCTTAATATGTTGATTAATGTGTGATTTATGCTCTTTTAACTCGTATATAGTGCTAAGAAAAACCTACACCAACAACGATACATTACTAAAATGCTTATAGATAATGATATGTAGATTTTTTTTGAACAAATAAGTACATCTAGACATTAGTACAAGTAGCTTTATCCTTGCATCGCAGAACGCAGTCATTAATATGTTTTATTTATCCCTATCAACCGACTAAAATTTATCGTTACTCATCACATCCGTTTGTTCAAACTGCAAGGAAAAACTTGTAAATTAACAGATTTTTAAAACAAGACAAGTGCATAGCTAAAGTGGTATAATGAAGTGTTTAGTTCCTATCTACCAATTGCCAGTATATTCTAATTTAAGCCACGACTCTCCTATGAAGATATGTTGGAGAAAAGAGAACTAAAAATAGCATGGCGATTCTGATTTCTGATATGTGATATCACCGTAAAATGGAAAGATTAACTCCATGAGAGAATGAATTAGCTAACGATAAGTGTTCGTATGAGTGTATGAGTACATTAAAGCAACTTTCTTTTTCTGATGCTAACTGATGGTGAGTACCCATGTGCATGAATATACCAGCGCAATACACAGCACTATGGAAAAAGTTTTCCAACTTTGAGCCAGGCAAACATTACATGGTATCACTTTTGGTTTCCTACTTCTTCTTTTCTTTGAAAAGCAAACTTTCATTTTCACTACTCACAATTAGACATGTTCATGGAAGCTTGACAATCAAGTGATAAAACTTTTTATATCATTATTATTTATTATATATGAGTAGACGGAGAAAGAAAAGTAAGAAACAAAAAGAGGGGATTAACCTTCCAGGAAATCCTAATGGAAGTTGATGAAGCAGGCTCCGCACTAATTAACTCGATATCACTGCTAGATAATTGATTTCTAGCTTCTTCCTCATCCACTTCCACATCAGAACTTCTCCTCGTGCCATGTCTGGTTTTTATCGGGTCAGAGATGTGAGATGGCGCGGAGAACCCTTCCGGGTTTTCGGCACGGACGACAAATAAGTAGGTTGTATCAGACTTGAGCCCATCCACGGTGTGAACAATGACCTCGCCGGGTCGCGTCCCAGAATACACCCTCTGACCCAGCGTGAGCCAGCCACTTTGTAAATCTGGACTGTAGGACTCAATAGTGAAGCCAAGAAGAGGCTGGCTCCTCGATGGCATCACTGCTTTATTAGGGTTCCATGTCCACGACAGAGTGATTGATGTTGCTTGAGTCTCATTGACCACCACCGGTTGGGATGGAGGTGGAGGCAGCAGGGACGGGTTTGTTCGATGGAATGCGATGTTGGGGTTCACTGGAGACTCCACCGAGAGCGAAGCCGATGCTGACGTTTCCCCAGATATGGAACTAGCAACACATGCGTATATGCCACTGTCAGTTGCCCGTAAATCTGTAAGAGATACATAAATAAGATGTCTTTCTTTAACATTCATATACAAAACAACAAGGCAAAATCAGATAAACGTTTGCTCAAAACAAGTTATAAAAAGTTGCCCAAACAATATGCTTAATTATATCATATCTTCATATTCATTTCACTATTATTACCAGCTCCTTTATCATTGGCTTCAGAGCAGGTTTCAATTTTATGCATAGGTATCCATATTATGTTGATCAAGTATCTCAGAATTATTACTTCCAAAGATTACTTAGAAAACTAGCTTGGGAGAAGAGAATATTTTTTTGCGCTCTGTAATACCACTATTGTCATTATACTGCTTGTATTATTAAGACGCCGACAAAATGTGTTTTTATTTTACTTACTAGCCGATTGATGCAGATAAAGCTTGTGTGTGAACTGAATTCATAATATCACTCAATCAGACACCCAAGGAAATATTATACAAATTTGATTCTAGGGTAAAATGACAATTGCATTATGGATTACAGCTGTTGCACTATTGTTTTTCCTTTAGCAGACAGATGAAAAATTTTGCTCGAAGGGTTTCCCTTCCTCGTAAAGTCCACCACTGGCTTGAAATGGCTCAGCAACTTTCTTTCGGAATCATTCACCTACCAAGCAATAAATAAAAATATACGCGTGTGGAGGAAGCAAACGCATCTTTCTTCGGAGAAACAAGCGGAAGAAGGAAGAAGTGACCAAAAGAAGAAATGCTGCATTCATTCGCAGATTCTCTTCTTAATATGCAGCTTTCTCCGTGGTATAAAATATAAATACATAAAGGTTTCTCAATAAAGCGGATGAACATGCCTAAAAAATTTTATCCTTTCTGTTCGTTTACGAAAGCAGTATACACACATGAGCGGATTTTTAAAAGGAGATGAAAAGGAAAATGCGTAAAATATAACTGCTTTTCTACTATGGTCAGTTCCTTTACCCGCACCCGCCACATCTGACCAGAGAAACCCAATTCCCTCGCCAATTTCCTTGACACGTCTTTCTCCACTACGTTCTTGCTCGGTGCTCACGCTTCCTCCCTTTCATGTGGCTTCACAGCTTTCTTCCGACCGCATCCAATTTATTAAACTTAAGTGAACAACTCTGTACTCCACAACTGGTTAAAAAATGTGTAGAACTTATTCTAAAAAAGAATGGCATTGCAAAAATAGATGTAAGAAATAGTTAAGCGTATAAATTGATAGAAAGCACAAGATATTTCAAATGCAACAATATTTATTTCAACAATATTCGTGTATGTATGTCTACTTATAATAAGCCGACAAGACTTTCTTCCAGTACGTCATTATAAACAGCATAATATGAAGATAGTCACATAAAACGAGATTTATATTGTCCACATCTTCTATCTAAGAATATATTTGTAGAAAAGAGGTAATAAATCACGGAATGAGCAATGCTCAATCATATCCGAAAGGGCCATAAATAACTCAACACTATAAAGTTGCAATTGTGGCTTATCTTGAATGAAATGCAAGGATATGATCTCCCATTTCATGAATGAATGAAAGTGTACATACATACATACCTTTAGGTATTCACTTCTTTTTGGAGTAGCCATCCATTTCAATTGTTGGGATGCATTAAGCAGCTATGTGCTTTGTGTCCATATCGATAATAACTTTACGTAGCTTGAACGCAAGGCAGGGTTGGTGTTCCCAATCAATTAAGCTAACTGCAATAAATATGCTTATCTTACATTACATTTAAGTATTGAGTATTCGCAAAAAGTATCTTTTCAAATAAACGATGAAACAACAGAAAATGCTATTGCAGGAATGGGGAAAGACAACATTGTAGATTTGCCAGACTTTGACTAGACAGAGGACCGACAAGCCAAACTGAATTGGTAAGTTACATATAGTAGCATGTCGCAAGCTTACAATCTAGCGAGCCACGAAAACCAAGCTGGTGGTGACAGAAATTCATCATAAAAAGAAATATACTTGTCACCAGCATGATTACAGTTTTATTAGGCTGGATAACGATGTTCACTTCATACTGCTGTTTTTTTGCTATAACCACGCTGGTCACAGAAACAAATTGCTTAGCCACTTTGAAAGTTTGGGGCTTCACGCAATATGGCCAGTTATTTATGTTCGATGGTCAAAAGCAAAGCTAGCCAAATATATGACTTTCCAAATTGAGGGGCTTTCCATCATCATCACTGGCCAATAAAGTTGATGTTGCTTTACCATATCATAGCCCCACTCCGGAAAGGGAGAGTAAGGCATAATTACTGGCGTGCGGAAAAATTTGCTGTCTGATCGGATGCTATAAACTTGTGAAAAGAGAAACCCTACTGGATAGTGCAATATGCATGAGCAAACCAACTTCATGGAACATGCACATGACATAATGCTTAATTAATCAACGCAACATGGTCAGTTCTTGAGGATGGGAATGGAGGGAGAAAGACTGAATGGATATAAGCATGATGAGATAAATGAGGCCGAGGCTGGGACAAGCAGTGTCCAGATTATTTGTGCATCGCTTCGTAGCTTGCAAGTGATATGTCCTTAGTCATGATCATGATCTTGGCGAGTGTATTTTCAACATACATAAAAGCCAGTTTTTACTATCCTCATCGTTGACAAGGACTTTACTGATAACAACATGACCAGTTGTCCAGTCTTCAAGTGGAGGAGGGAGAGAGATCTGGATAAATTTGTTGAAATGGAGACCATCATCGTGGCGAAGTCATAAAACTGCATTTCCTCAATTTCATCTCATCAAATGTTTGGATGGAAGCTCCACATAAAATCCAGCATTAAAAAAAACTTCCCCCTGTACACTTTCAAGGCAACGCTTGGTTTATCCTTAAATACCGGAGTGGGAGAAGAAGTCGTTGCGCAACGGAATGTGCTGCTGATAAAGTAAAGATGCAAAGGGCCAAAATGTTTTGGGGGAGTTTTTGTGACATCTTTTTAATCAGATCTCTCTTCTCTCATTGCATTTTCTTTTTTCTTCGTATTCTTTTCCATAGACAAGACGCACACTCGTTTTGTTTGACAAAATCCAGTTTACAAAAAATAATTCAATGGCAGTGACGAATGCTTTGGTAGAGAAGTGAATCCTAGCAAATCATATTTGAAATGTCAAAAGAGACGAGCGGAGGAAAACATGTCAACGGAGAGAGATGTCTCCGTGCTGATATTTTTATTTAACAACAAAAAAATAATTCCTTTTGACTCGAATGGAATGCCTATGGAAATGTTTGTTTACGGTGGAGCCATACGCATACCCATCAAAAGAAACGAGAATGGTCTTTGCTCTATTCGTGCATGCAAAATTAGACGCTCAAAGAAAAACAAATAGTATCACATTTTGCTAATGTGAATTCCAACATGGCAGGCCCGGCTTAGGACAGCAAATCGATTGCTCTTGTCTCGCAAAAAAAGTTTTTCTCCCTCGCTTTTGTATACTTTTTTTCTACTTTACTTCCTGCTCCGACTTGATTTCATTGAATTCTTTGTTCTGCAGCGTAGTTTCATATTGAGCTAAGGATTCCAGACAATACCTTAAGACTGCGTAGATCAACTTGAAACTCTTGATATGAAATTTTATACTTTTTCATTCCGGTTTAGAATTGAGCTGAAGAGATCTGAGCGTGAGTTTCTTATTTCGTTTTTCCTCCCTTTCATTCTTCAGTGGGCTTTCACTGAATTAAAATAGTAGCATACCACAAAAACTCGTATATAAATTTTAAATGTGGGGACTAGAGGCAATTTGAACTTCATTCAGAGTTTTTGTCCTTCGAGTTTTTTTTAGTTCATTGGATGAATTCGCTTTGCAAATGCATGCCAGATTAGTTGTTGTGCACAATAAGGATAAATAAAAGAGAAATACAGAGGAAAACACAAATTCAATGCATTATATTACTCCCATTACTAGAGCAAAAAACGCTGTATTTAGTAAAAATAAAACTGTACTAGATTGGCAGAAAAGACATAACTCCCCCGTCTGCATGTGTAGTTTAGCATTTCCCTTTAGTTTGGAATGAGAGTATGGCCAAATTGGCAACTTGAAGAATATCAAGAATTTTAGGCACGATTTGGATAGGATTATTTACAGGATAATATAAAAAAAACTACACACACTTTTTTCTTAGATTTTCCGTCGTTGATGCACTTGCTACGGGATAGACGAGGATACGAATATTTCAAGACTGGAGTGAGTGAGCTAGTAAAAGCAGTTGGAATGGAATGGAAGATGAATATAAAAAATGTTCCCTTTCGAAAGCTCTTAAATAAGACTACATGTTCCTCCTTTCGCTGTATATTTTGTTATTGACTCGACTCCATTCCTATTCCTTTTCTTCTGTAACATTGCACATCATTTAAAAGCTTAACTTATACAGTTATATGAGTCTAGAGAAAGTGTAACAACATGCCCATGAAAAAGTCGGAAAATAAGCATAAAGCGAGCAGAATAGTTTTACAATAACTAAAGTTTATAATAATATATGTACGAATATCAAAAGGGGGTAATAGAAATTGGCAATTCCATTTCTAAAGAAATGAGCAAGAAACAGAACAAGGCAAAAAAAATGTGTGCAAGGGAAATAACCATAGACTAAAGGTATAATAAAAACGGGAATAAAAGAAGCAACAGCGAGAAATGGGCACATTGAAAACACAAAGCGGAAAAGCGCACGCAAAATGCCAGTTCCATATTATTAAATTTTATTCGTTGCGATTCCGACTGGGCGAGTTGCAGCTTTTCTCTGCCTCCACCCTAAAATCCCCATTTAGTGAAACATGAACAAAAAATCATCCCAGACAAAACTGCGAATTGAAAGGCTAATAATAGTAATAATAGATAAATAGTGTAGTAAAAAAACTGTAGGAAAATGGAAAATATGTCGAGATTTCAAGGAACAGAAGAAAGCTATCTGCTCTGGCTTTGGTCCGATATATATCTCAACGCATTTTATCCATAAATCTATTGTAAATACAGAAGAGAGGGTAGTGCCGCCAACGGCAAAAGCCATTGCATTGCATGTCGTTTGAATGATAATGATATTTTAAGTTGGAATCAAGCTGGGATCATAAATACCAGTGTTGTATTTGTATCGCCCATTCCATGATCATTATAGCTGAGTTTGTTGATCTTACTGCGGATATTTGATAGTCTAGTCGTTAAAAAAAATTCTACAAAGAAGGTTTTTTGCTTACCACTGATTTGAAGGGTTCCGTTTGCGGAAATGATGATTCTAGGAGTTTTGCCTCCATCAGCAGAGTTGACATTATTCCCAGCATTCATCTTATCCAAATGAACTCCTTCGTGAGGGGTCAATTCCATCCCATCCTTAAACCATTTGATTGCCGGTTTTGGAGTGCCACTGACCTCGCATGGTATTGTAGCAACGCTGGTGAGCGGAAGTGTTTGATTTACGGGTCCGAACTGGATAATTGGCGGAGGGAGTTGATCCTGTGAGGTGACTTCCAAACGGGCTATTGTATCCCGTGCTCCAGCACCGCTTACCGCCGAGCAAACGTAGATTCCAGAGTCATCTTTTTTCACTCCTTGGATACGGAGTATTCCCTCTGGAGTCACATGTAAACGACCGTGAGTTGAAGACGGAAGGAGAATTTCTTGGCTTCCCTCCTTCCTCCAATACACCGTCGGCACTGGATTCCCATTGGCACTGCACTCAAATTTCACCATTCCATTCAAACCTATTCGCACGTCTCTGGGTCGGACGATAAATTTTGGTCGAGCTGTAATGAAAGAGGGAGAAAAGAAATAAAAATTGTAGCAAACATACATTTTTTTCTGGATTTTCATGTTGTCAAACACTGCTGGGGAGGTATTCGGTATTCACACTATGAACATGTTTATTCTCAAACAGAGATTCAACCTGATGTCGTAGTAAAGTCGTAAATAGTGAGGATAAAATGGAGAATTTATTTCCACCAGGAAAATGTATCAAAGTTAATCATTTGAAATTGGAATTTGCAATTTCATTCCATCTTGCAAAATAGATGGCAAGTGGAAGAGGATATATATCAGGGGATTGCTTTCAACTTAAAATTATTCATGACGACATTAAAGGGCTTGGCGGATGCATTAAAAGTAACTTATGCATCCGGTCATTGAGAAGAGGAAACGTACAGATCCATTAGCGAAATCTCTGCACTTCGCTTAAAATGTTGGTCTCAGGTACAAAAAAAACTTTGAATTTTAACTCTCGTCGTAACCGTCCTCTTAACGGTTTAATGGAAATACGTGGTTGGCCAAAATGGGTAGGTTTCCTGATATCTTAACATATCACCTAGACCTTTTTGCACTCTAATTTTCGCCCATCTCATATTAGACTCACTTTTACTATTATTGCTTTAGGCCGAGCAGCCGTTTTCATGTTGGTAATATGTTTCAGGAAATTGTTTATACGGTTTTGTTCTACCCAATTCGAAGAATTATGTAGGCAGTGGGATCTACTCTAGTTATATTTTCTGCAACACCATCAGTTATTCAAAGATCATGTCCGATTTCGCGAAGAACAAATTCACTCCATTCCACTCCAAGTATTTTTTAAAGCAACCGGAGTGGTTAAAAGAGTAAATGGGCCCATTATGCTAATATTGAACAAGATGCCTGCTTTAGCATTGGTAAAGCAGTAGCTACATAACGTTCAGGGAAACGCCAGAATGCAGAAAAAAATCGCATTAGCTTGAAATCACACGCCTTTGTTAATTTGTTTTGTAACTCAATTTTAAAAAATGACTCTTAAATGTTGTACCGTGATGGTAATGAACATTTTGGATTTTAAAAATTAAACACATTTTCGTGTTTCACATAAAACACTCTTCCCATTTGCAAGTTGTCTCATATATCATGTCTGAGGCTGAGGGGGAAATTGCCAGAAATTGCGTAACGTTAATTTTGAGTTTCTACACGATGGGCTGGGTTAATACCTATTTATTTACTTACATTTTTTGCTCTTGAGGAATTGCTAGTTTTCAGTAAGCAAACTAATATTTTGCAAGAGAAACCTGTAAATCATAAACGGAAACCGCTTATTCAATACCCCTAGGAATGAAAATTAAAATGTCACTTTGATGTTTCCAGAGACAAAATTTTCCAATCTTAAGGCTTAATGGGGGTACTAACAGTGACATCTATGTGTAAATGGACATTCGTCCGATAAAGCTTAGAATCTACCG
>JAQGAG010000985.1:0-11719 GCA_034696835.1 Lepidocyrtus lignorum
TTGATTATTATGTATTATTATACTATAATTCAAATAACTTACAGGTACGTCATTGTAATTACAATCATTTTATTATTCATAAATTACTACAGATTTATCGAAATAGCAATCCCTTAATGAGTCAGTAGCCAGCTTACCTCTTTTGCTACTATATAATTTCTCAAATTCATCCGCATATTCCACGTCACTTTGATTTCCCCCCTTAATACTACTAATATTCAGGCTGTCCTTATCTTCCTTGGATGGTGGGGATATGGATATAGAAAGGTGGACTATGAATACCAGAGCACAGGCAATGCCGTTGAATGCACCGTAAATCTGCAGAGAAGAGAGCATTGATATGACTAGAATTTGAAAACAAAATTTAGACTCCTGAACTTTCTGCATGCTCACCATGTTGAACCAGGTAAATATTGAGACTCCCTTTTCCCAGCTAATAAATCCACAGGTGGGGTTTCGAGCTCTCAATCCCCAAAATCGTTGGTTGAGCTCTCCACTACCTGGAAAGCGTAAATAGGGAGCCATTTTTTAATTAGGGGTTTCGATAAACTACCGATTTGCCGATTTAATCCTGATGGATAAATTGACTCGAGCTACAGCTTTCCACTCAATTGCGGGCTCAACTTGTAAATGCGATGTGTCAAGTTTGGTAGAACTATAAATTTAGCAAGTTGACGTGTCAGCGGAAACAAGCATAATATATGTATTTAGGTATGCGTATTACATAACGTAAGTTAGTTGCATCCGATGTATCAAAATGCGTAGGTATAAATTTTAAACTATGTCATATTTTCACTTGTGTTGTCCTAGTCAGTACCTAAAAGTTAAAGACATAAAATAAAAATATGAGAGCCAATGAGTCATTGACGAGGAAATAATTTATTAAGCTTTACGCTTGTATGACTAATGTATATAATGTCAATGTTTTATTAGCAGTAGATTGAATTCATATATCCTTTAAGAAAATACAATGTGGTGGGTATATCGGTGTGATTTAGCATGGCATAATATAATAGATTTAGTAGAAATAAAATGATTGTAATTACAATGACGTACCTGTAAGTTATTTGAATTGTAGTATAATAATACTTATTAATCAAATATTTGTTGAAAATTTAAATTTTGGATTTTTTAATCAGTGACTTTTCAGTGACTATGTAATTGACACTGACGAAACATATACCACTGAAATCAGCATTACAAATCCTTTCTTTTGATACCCCATTTACTATATCATGTCATTTGAAAAAAATTACGACCTTGACCTTTGACCCACTTGACGTTGTCCGATTGACCCCAAAAACAATAGGGTTCTTACTTGTTACCATATGTACCTTCTTGTCAAATTTGAAGTAAATCGGCTTACGCGTTTAGACGCTAGAGCGCGTACAGACAGACAGACAGACGGACATGTGCCAAAACCATAACATACCTTACAGGTACGTAATAAACTGAATTTGTTTCGGTTACAAAGTATCCATTATACATCTATGTATATGGCTAGGCATATTGATTAAATAGTACGGTATAGATAATTGCACTCCACTTTACTTGCTTGTGATATTATGCAATACTTGGAAATTAGCAAAAATATTTGACATTCCATTAATGTTGTCTTACATAACGGGTCCACATAACTGATACCTGAATGTTCTCAAGATAAATATTAGACATTGGCAGGAACGATAATGAATTTTGAAGCAACTTCTTAAGAAAAAATATACCTATGTCTCACTCCTCTTCTGAAGAATCTGAACTTAGATACGTATAAGAAAAGAATTTGACAATCAGCTTTGCAGAATGATTTATACTTGTGATATGTTTGTTTTGAGCTAAATGTTCGGAGTGCACGTGACATGAGAAATGGCACTTCATGTTGCATGTTGACAATCATAATTAGCATATTTTGAGAAATGGCCAGGGAAAAACATTTTGTAATATGAAGGGTTTGCAACCAACGCCCGGAAAAAAGCTCGTTTCTTACGAGCTTGTTAGATAGGTATAGACAACTCTTTAACATTTCCTATTTCTTCCTTATACAAAATACAAAACAAATACATATCATCTCGATACATGACTCTATACCCATTTGTAATATGACCAAGAACCAAGAAGGCGTACATTACCTTCACCAGCAAAAAAAAGACTTCAATGAAGACTTTTCCAAAGATATGACTTTTTTACTCGCTCACACGCAGCCATGCCTCCATTTCTTCCTTAGAAATATTGACATGTACAGATTACGTTGTGGGGAGCAAAAACATCATCATCTTGAACTGGGAATATCATCGATATTGACTGTTTCATTATAATCATTTTTGTTATATAAGCCATTTGAATTTTTCTTATGCATTTTTACTTCTATTACACACCCGTCCACTTCAACAAATACAATTATGACTTTTTTTTCATTTACTTTCCCACTTAATCTTATTTTTGTCTGTGGAGGAAATGCAGCGTTTTTATTAAGAGCCTCTCCAGAGACTAGAGAAAATCAAGCCATGAAGATATTTTAGAGCGAGCATAGAGAAACAGATAAATTTTGGGAATGTGTGTGCTTGTTTGCTTTCTGTCGATTACCAACATTCATTATGTTTATGAGTTTGTTGGTTAGCCGAATATGTCTTCAATAGCACGTTTCACTCCCCTCATGGGTATGACGTAATGTAAAAAATATTCCCCCACTTTCTATATGATATGTGTGGAGAATCGAATAGCGTTGGTGGTAATTCAGATGATAATGATGATGTTGTTATTTACCAGATTATATATCCTCTGTCTGATGGCACTTATCTATCTACCATTCTAATAGGCGTTTTCCACTAATCCAAATCGAATTCAAATAATAAACAATGAGATTTACTTGTTGGAAATTAAACATTACTCGGAGAATGTCACAGATAATCTTTTTTAGTGGGGGAAAATTAGAAATTAATCCCATGTCTGATGACACTTTGGCAATTAAAAATCCTGAATGTAAACACTCTTCAAGAATTCAAAATTTTAAAAGGTTTATCATGCTTTGCGATCATGTAAGGTGTTTTGGTGTTTTTGTCAAGCTTGTTGCGAAATGTTTGTTGATGGATTCGTATTTTAACCCCGGTTTGCAATTGATCGCTCTGAAACTAAAGTCAACTTTCCCCATCCCAAATAAGGTAATAATGATCAAGCTAAGCGAGGAAAATGAAACCAGTCGATGATCATCACAAAGTTTATTTGGAGAAATAAAAAGGCATAAGGAAGCACTCACTCCAAGCTTGATTCAGTTTTAATGTTGTTGATTTAAAAATACGCTATGAGCGATGATCAGTGACCTTCAACGCTTTGAAAATTGGATTCTAAGTTTAAGCCCATCTCATATTTCACTTCTTGAATATTCATTCCCTTTTAATCTTAAATTAAGAACTGAAACTTAATAGCAAATGGGTTCTCATATTTTCCAGTAAAATATTATCGTCAAGCTGAGTCAAGTTGAAGGGAACATTTTTGATCTTCAGTTTCAATACTCATACATGACTTCTTTTTCTTATATGCATTGTTTCAAATTCGAAGATGATAATAAGCTAAGCAAACAAGGGCAGCTTTTACCTCCTGCAAAGTTAAATACTGACATTTACTATGTGTTAGGTCTCTCTCAGACTGGGAGAGGAGTGGAAGTGGAAGGGTGAGAAAAACGTGGTATATTACTGAACAAGGAAGGGACCATCGCATCGTCGTCGCCGTCAGTCTTTTCTTCTCCTGGAATGGAAAAACATCTCTGGATTTACTTGAGTGAAATAAGACATGAGAAGGGTGTGAAGACATACTTGATGTGAGGCCTCCAACATGGCTCATGTTGCAGTCATGTCCGTTTTTCTTCGAGGCTTCGGGGTCTTATGGCTGCTGATCGAGTTTTATATTTTTAAGGCTTGATATTTGAGATATTGGGTTTTATGCTAGGATATTTCGAAACCTGGAAATAGAAGACGAAGATGACGAAAAAATTAAACTGTGAGGTGAATTTGAGCGCCTTTAAAATAGCAAAAAGTTGACAGCTTGGCGACTGATAAATGCAGATGTCTTTTGGATTCGTAACTGCTGTATCTAAAATGATCGCAATTAATGAAATTCTGTCAGCCATTGCATTGGACAAAGGGTAGAACTACATTTAAGTCATGGGAAGATTTTTGGCATACTTAAAAAATCTAACTTGGGAACAGTTAAAGACACCGTATAAATGCGCATATAGTGCTATTTATGGCGTGGGATGGGATGAATGGGAAGACGGAGCTCCGCTTATATTTACCAAAACTTGCGTTAAATATCCCTAAATGATTAACTGTCTCAAAGCATGATACACTTACCTATACCCGCCTAGTTGAGACAGGTGCACTACCGTTGTTGCTCAAACGATTATATCGGAGATCCTCACTGCATTTTATAATGCAGTTTTTTGAGCACCTGGGAAATGTTTGATTAACTGCTTCATTTGAGTTTGAAGTGTAGCCTAATTTTTACTCAAATTCCTCTAAACAAGTGTAATCGAGCGTGATATCAAAGATTTTTCATGGTTTCATGCTCATTTGAATTTATCCCGTTGTGAAAAGTCATTCAAGAATCCTAACAGATTTGACTTTTTCAGACAAATGTCTTAAAATTGATTTCAGTTGATCTGCCTGAACTTCAAATTTTGGTATCTTTTTCTTTGCTCGTGTCATGACATTTCTTGTATTGAATTGAAACAATTTACTTCTATTCAAAAATTTCTTCTCATTTCTCAAGCTTTTACCGGTTCACGTATGATCCAATTAGGGATGTAGGAAATGATTAGAGCTTTCGCGATACAGATCTAGATCTGCAGTAGTCACATCATCCATCTTCATACAAAAATATATATACCTACTAGACATATGATCCTACCATAAAATGGGTTTTGTTTTCGCTACACATGCTAATTTAAAAGCAATCCTTTAAGATAATGGGCTCGCCGAATTCTTTATTATTATTTAATAACGAGTCAAGCAGAGTGGATTGGAATGGATTTTTAAAAAGAATTCCATCCCATCCCACATCTCATCTTACATATAAGCTCTCTTGATTGATTAGGGAAGCAATAAAAGTATTAGTGGATTTATTGCTGTTTTTGTTTTTTATAATTCGAACATGACTTTCTTCCCCTTGTTCTCCCAGTTGTAACTAACCTTGATCAAGAAATCAAGAAAGAGACCCGGCCATAATCTATCATCTAGCAAATATTACTCTTGGCTTGGTCTTGGTCAACCTTGTTATTTTACCAAGTGAAACTTGTCCTGGCCTGGCCACTTTTTGCCTTTTTATGGGAATCGGTAGTCGAAAAACAAAAGCGATATTATGATGTGTCATGGGCCATATTACAAAAGGATTGTTGACGTTTTCTAAATAATCCTACAAGACCCACCTGAACAAATGCAAAATTTAGCATCGATTGTCACGTAGTAAAATGCTTTTGTTTGATTAGGGTCTTGCCAATGCAAAGTGGATGATTTTTTTTAAAAATCAATTGAATAATGTAATGATGCCCCACGTAGAAAAATCAATGAACAAACAACAAACAATAAAAAAAATACCAGTCAGGTAAGGACTCCCCCAGAATAATATAGTTAGGGATATATCATATATCTTATCATCATGATTACGACTGATATAATGATAAGGAATCTTAAGCATTAAATTTGTTCAGTTTGTTTTTAGCGTGTCACGAATGTAATTCTAGAATCGAGTCGGAGCATCATCATCATCAACAATGAGATTAGATGTTTCACCTGCTTCTTGCATTTTATACCGTTTTGTTTTTTACCTTGATCCCAGCTAGATTTAGTAAGATAGGCAGAGTTAGAGTAGAGCATCCCCCAACTTGCTTCATTTTCATCTAGTTTCGTCAGAGAAAAAATGTATTTTACTACTTATATGTGATGTGAGCTCCGTTGGTTATGGGATCCATCTGGGAGGTCTTCTCCACTTTGACGGAATTTTCTCAATTTACTTATTCACCTAATACTATTAACCTTTCTATGTGTGTGAGCTAGAAATATAAATACAAAGTTTTGTAGAGATCACCCCCCATTCTAAATGCCGAAGGATGAGGAGGAGGCGGAGGGCTAGGGAAAAAAACTTGATGATGAGATGACGGTGGCGGTGGCCCAGGTTTGAGATGAAGGGGATCCCTGTTATTCTTCCTTATCTATGAAGATTTTTTGGGAAGATAGATGAATATATTTTTTGGAGATTGTGATGATGATTTGTTTAAAGGTAAAGTTAGCTTTTGAAGGAAAAAAATAGTTTGAGGTATTTCAGACACTTTAAGGGATGGAGGTATAGTCTGTGTGGTGGAGGGAGGTATAAGCGCTTGAGGAAAGGGAGGGAATTGTGAGCCCACTTATAGTGCACCCGGAAAATTAATAGGGGTGGAATGCGGACCAAATTGAGGAGAAAAAAACGTGGGTTTTACTAGAAAAAAAAGAATTCATTATGCCATTTTTGTCTATGCGCGTGTCCAAATGATAAAGATCAGCTTTAGTACCTATTTCGAATAAAAAATGGAATTGTTCTAAAAATGTTTTGAAGTGTTGACAATGCTTCTAAAGATAAATAACTGTTAAAATATTTTTACTCGAGATGTCTTTTTGAACTTCCGGAAAATTAAGAGGAAAATTATCTTAACCTTTTTCGCATTATTAAGCATTGTAGAATTTAATCCATTAAAAGTCTTCATGGTCCTCTCTTGAATGGAACTTGAGACTCAATTCATTTGAAGTGGAAGTGGAATGTGTCCTTTAAAAATCTCATGGCTTATTCGACTTTTGTCAGCATACCTCATCCCAAGGTACTTAACAATCTCAGGAAAATGAAGCAATTTGCCTCCCATTATTTGAGCAGAATGTACCGTAACTCCATTTATGTACTTTGCCCGTGCGGCTTTTCATTGTTAGGAGGGAGGATTTATGTAAGAGTGTTTTAAAATGAATGGATAGGCTACTTTCATATTGCTCTGCTTTACATGAACTTTCCTGCACAGATTTAAAATTGGAGGTAACAGTAAAATAAAAATTGGGGGTCCGTTGTCAGCACTGGTCATTCACATTTTTCAGGGATAAGTGGTTTGGTTTTGGTGGTGGTGAGGAAAGAGGAGGATTTTACGTAAGCATTAATTATCCTACGACATTTCATCAATTTTTTTGACAATATGAGCAGGTTTCATTTGAATTGAGATAAGAATTTTGTCATTTACTCCAAGATACGTTTTCCTCCATTTAAAGAATTGCTCATGTCAGGTTGAAGTTGAATGGCTCAGGTAAAATCAATTTATATATAAGGAAAACTGAATAGTTTTAATTGCACTCAGGATGAGATAGTCCATGTTGGAGTCATCACTTTATCATATCTTTTTTAGAGGTCACGTTGTGTTGTCGTGAAACGAGATAGCTTGTTGAATGAATGGATGGAATGGTTTTCACTACTTGATTGTTATGTTGGCTTTGGCTTTGACATCGGTTTGTCAAACCGCCGTCATTATGATAGCCAAAGAAATGATATTTTTGTAAGGGAATATATAAGTTTCCTTATAAGGTTTCCAAAATGAAGGATTTCCTTTGAATAAAATTTTTCTCTATTGGATAGATGGATGAGGAGCGACATATGGCAGGGCCTATGAAATTCCACTTGGTTGCTATTTAAGCTTATCAACAATTACAATTAATGTCAATTGCAATCACTTAAGGAGAGGGTATGACAAGAGAGGAAAAAATGGTCTGGTTGATGATGGAAAATCATTGAGAAGTTGCATATCATGTCATTTATCATCCATCATGAAGAAGTGGTAGTCCCGATACAGTTTTAGGTTGCTTAGGCCAGGCCACCTAATATGTCGGTTGACTTCCGCCTCAAGAAGGTAGAGTGCATTCCTGTTGCATGACGCATGTTTTAAGAAGAAACGGAGAAAGCTAAATACAAATACGGTTACCTTCAAAGGTTGCATATTTTGAGTAGTATTTACCTACTCTTGGGTTGTTTTCAACATTTTCTCCATCTTTACTAACTTGGTTGATTGATTAGTTTTAAGATGTCAAGAGCTCGGTTTGTTAAAATGAAATATGAGAAGGCTGATTGCTAAATGTCTAATGGAAGTACTGACACTGAAAGACTCTTGTCATTTATTAACTGGCGACTGCGATCATCCTCGTCAAGTTTCAGTAATCTTAAGAGGAAGCCCTCGAGCCGCAAAGCATGAGCAATTATAAACAAAAACAAATCCAACTCGAAAAACAATTCAGTCCATCTTGCTGGACAGCATTCATCTCAAAATCATTCATTCTCTCCGATTCCGACAAATGAATAACTTTTACAATTTGTACTGTTCTCAAACTCCCCCTCAGGCCTTTTGCTACATTTTTATACTACGTTGTAATTATAACAATTAAGCTTCCTCGTGAGCACAACCCAACATTAGAAAAAAATTACTACTCACCTAATGTATTAAATTCATCACTGCACCAGTTTCAAAATCCAACCAAAAAAAAGAAAACAAGCCAGTTTTATAAAAAGAATTCACCGCAATTCAAACTCCTCTCCTTCCAGTATTTAGATCAACCCAAAACCATTCATATTTAACCCGCAATTCAGATTGCCCTCCGCGTCTCCCGTCCCGCCCTCAGTGACACCCCAAACCCTTAATAATTACCGAATTGAGCAAGTTTTCCCCCGTCCTCCTCCATTCCGTTACTAATTACGCTTGGCTTTTTCCTATGGCTATATGAAACGGCATTTCGATTTCATAACCAAAAAAACATTCTTCCTAGTTAGTATATTATATTGGTGGTGAGATCATCTTCCTCATCATCATCATCCTCAACTCTCCACCTCCATCACCTCCACCACCACTCTTTCCTGTCACAAAACAATAATTCTATTATCCTCTTCCCCACCTGACAAAACCTGATAATGTGTTTTTTCCAAAAAGGAGAAGCAACCAGGTAAAAAGGATTTTTTCACACCTTGTGAAAAAACACCTTTCAACCTGACACTACTTCTTTTCCACGGGGCACTAAATCACCTACAGGCTAATCGTAAGTCGATGATGTTCACGCGAGACAGTAAAAATGGAGTGAAACCGAACCAGCATCATTCTCATCATCATCATCATGATCATCTTTCTCGCTGATTTGATTAATACCAGAAGAATACTCTGGGGAAAGAAATTAGTTTACTCCTTGGATTAACGGTCTGGGATTCTAAAGATTCATTGGCTTTTTGACAGCTTAAAAATTACTGAAGAATGATTGATATTGATCCTGATTTTTCATGGGAGCATGCCGATCCCGCACCGCCAGTTAGCAAGAGAAAGAAAATGAAATATTTTTTATTGAACAACCAGCCCATTACATAACCACCAAAAAGTCCGAAACGACAGGTTCACCGGTTTCTGTGATATATTAAAAAGCGATCTTTAGTAATGCCAAAGCCATGTTATGTAATGTAATGGCCGCATTTGAAAAAAAAATAGTTGATGATGTTGTTGATGATGATGATGATGATGCGATATGGTAAAAAAAAAATTATTGACTAGACCATACCATAAGTAACTGTTGGTTCATGAACTTATCATGCATGATAAGCCCATATTACAAATACGCCATACCGAAAATCATCAATAGCTATTATAACAATAAAAACAAGCTTTTCCTTCGTGTTTTCCTCCTATAAAGCTTAGGTATTATTGCTACAGGACAAGAGAGGATCGCCTGCAAATTTCAGATAATTCATTCCAATTCCTCGCGAAAAAAAACGATTCAAAAGAAAAATGCCGAGACATGTTTGTGGATGGGAGAGAGGAATTTATATAAAAAAAATATAAACAGCTACGTAGATATTTTTTTCTTAAATCTTTCCTTGGTATTGGCATTGAGATGGATGATAAGTATGAAGAAAAAAATGTCATTTATCAAAACATAACTGAAGAATATTGACCGTAAATAATCCCCCGAAAAACAAATTAGTGGTGAGGTGGATATGTGGAATGGAATATGGCTTGGGATATTTTTTCTGTCCATTTAGCATTATATTTTTTATCAACATGAAAAGGCTAATGAAATAGCCATAACCATACAGTGGAGGTTACGGTTTAACGGAAATGGAAGTGTACAAATGACGGGTAATATCCCAGAGCCTATTATGGACCTCACTCTTTTATTCACCTGAATAGAAAATACACCCATTTCTTAAGCCTCTTCCATTCATAATATAATTCCCTCCTTAATGCCATTTATCAAGTGTCACTGCTCTTGATCTTGATCTTATTCTTGAAGATATTAACTGAAAAATATTATTCTATTCATAACAGCATGGCTCATATTATTTTTTAAAGTATTGATTATTATTCAACATTGAAATTTGAATATAAAAATTTATTCTTCATGGATCAGACTCCGACCATGACACTTGATTATTTGCATGGGATGTCTTTTGAAATATGGGCTGGCTTATTGTTCCTTTGGTGGTTTTGATAAAAAGGGGGAATTATACGGTGAACGTCCTAAAAATATCCTGATGGCCCCATCCCATCACACATGTCCATGTCCGTGTTTTTTTCTCCCGAGTCGAATTTAAAATAACACAATTGATATTTAATGAACCAACTCAACCACACAGTTATAAAGAGGGGATTACAGCATTAATGAATTCTTTGCTATAATGCCGACCAAGCCATAAGTAATCGGAAGAGAGGAAAAAATTATTCCTGTGGAGTGGAGGATCTCAATATGTCTCATGTACAAAGATGACGTAAGACGATCATGATCATAAATAAATAGATTTTTCTTAATGGGCGAAAATCAAAAGAATGAGATGGATAGGTACATACAGGTTTATTTTTAAAAGGGCTTAAGTTTTGTGTTATCTTCCCATTATCCCTATTGTTTATGATGATGATGGCCACTTTTAGAGATGAAATGATGCGGACATAATGGAATTTTTATTTGCATGTAGGAAAAAAAATAAGCAACAAAGCTGAGGACACAAACACGCAACAAAGGAATGGCGAAGATGAAAAAATATGTCTTGAACTTGAATATTGTCAGGAACAAAAACTGGACGTTATAAAACTGACGGTTTATTTTTTACCGGTAAAGATTCTTTTGGCATAAATTGAGTTTTAATTCCCAGCTGGGATTTGATTTGGAGCTTGTTGAAATTTTTAGAATGAATTGTTTATTTAGGCATGCAAAACCCTTGATGTTGATGGTTTTGAGGAGGGATGGCTGCTGATAAGGTTATTAAAAAGCGTTTATTAGGCCGCTACAGTGAACTGGTGCTGGGTCTCATCTTGTAAAAAAAATATTAAAATGGAAAAAGACCCGTTAGCCGAGGCACTTCAATTGAAAAATGAAATTCGCAAAAGATATTTTTATAAGAGATGGACTCGATATAGACATGTGGCTTTTTTGTACGCAACATGATAAAAAAATATGAATCTATTCAATTTTTTCCTCCGATTATTGAAATGACTTGTTGAATAATATCCACTTATCATATCATCATCCTTTTCAGATTCATAATGCAATATTGATTCTAATAAATAAATGCTCAGGTTTTTATATTTTATTATGCAACTGTTTTGCAAACTATTCATCTTTCCATTTAAACTTGATTTCCCAGGTGAACTTCTCATTCTTAATCAACCCTCAACAGAAGCCGGAGGAGGAGGTGA
>JAQGAG010000986.1:0-11717 GCA_034696835.1 Lepidocyrtus lignorum
ATGATTAGTGATTTTTACACAGTAAAACTTGAAACTTTTAATGTAAAGTTTTAACGATAAACGTTGTTGTGAGCATGACCCCAAGTGTTAACTTGAGAAAGATAAATAAGCCACTATATACATTTTAACAAGACCAATCATGTTGAATAGGCATGCACAATGGTTCTCAATAGTTCAGTTTTTTAATTGTTCATCCTCAACCCTCCCGGTATATTTATTTCCATTGACGGAGAGCCGAGAACCCAAAGCATAGATGGTAACTAAAATAAAAATATGTGTCAGTTCAGTACTGCACCTTTGTCAGGCCACATATATCTTATTAATATGCCGCTTCAAAATGTCACATTGACTGGAGAAACAAAACATCAGCTCAACATCAACCGTATTATAATTTGAACTCTCAATTAAAGAAAATGATAAAGTAAATTGATGACGCTTTCATGGCGCCTGCTTCTAGTACGCTAATTATCAAGTATTATTAAGCATGTTTGTTGCCACCGACGAATGCAACTGCAGCTGGCAATTACAAGTAATGATACTAAAAGCCAATAGGATTTTATGGTCAGTATTTCCTTGCCATGACCGACGACATAACCTCATCCACCTAAACCTACCTAATTCGATTTATTATATCATTTCAAACCGGTATGTATTGGGAATATTAGGATCGGATCAGGTTATTATTGTACCTTAAATGTGATAATGGGGCAATGTGAAACATCGTATCCCACCCCGAATTCCATCCAAATAATAATTCCCAGTCCCCATTCCTTCTTGCCCGGCTCCTCTTCGGTGGCCTCCACCCGACACGACTGCTGCTGAGGCCACCGCTACCCCCAGAACCTCCCGTTCCAACCACCAAGCCCACCAACCAGTATCCCAATCCCACCCCTAAGATGAGATGAGATGACTCAGGCCCTGATGGATCCTTCCCCCTCGACTCCGCCCGGAACAACCAACCACCCGTAACCCACCCCCACACGAAGAATGATGAGCGATGGTTAAGCTGGCTCTGTTGTTCTTCCTTCCTTCCATCCTGTCACCGCCAATACCACCCCCACCAGTTTTGATGAGAGATGATGGTGGACTCTTCAAGGCACCACCTCCAACAATTGATCTTCCCAAGTTCCCCCCACTAATAATTCCCTAACATATATTACAAGCTCAGTGGAAGCGACTTAAATTTCTTAAAATCTATTTAAAACTATACTTAACTTAAACAGCCATACAAAATTATCAAATGAAATATTCAGAACAATGACACCAAGTTTTTAGTCCCTTTTATAAGCTCGGCCTCAGCCGAAGGCTGGGCCAACTCGAGCACACAAAATTTATCTTTTTACATCTTTCGGACTACGCATATCTCATTAACATAATTGGGACTTGAGGGATACAATGAAAAGCTGGAATGCGCAAACTGGGTCAGTTTGGAGAATTACAAAATACAAGAAATGTAATTATGTCTCAAGCCTCCAGTAAATTTTCAACTTAGGTAATTATGACATGAGTAAACCAATGGGTAAGTTGCCAATACTTACGATTATCAGTCCTCCAACGAACATCATGTTGGTTTCCTTCATATAGTTTTTGGAAACTCCTCATAATAATAATGAGATTATAAATGAATCGAGTATTTGAGTCAAGACCCAGTAAATTAGAATGATTAGGTATATTAATTTGTATATTAATTGACTTTTCTTACCTGTATCTTGTATTGCCAGCAAGGGAAACAGCACAATTGGGATCAATGAAGTCAATGCAAGGGTAAGGGCTTCCATCATCCAGCACACTGCCATTAAGATGACCGACCACATATTTAGGGAGCTTACCGATGACGGCGGCTCATCCGGAACGGAAGTAGAATCAACAGGAAGAATTACCAATTGATAAAAAAATATTTCTTACGATTAGTGTGATATTCATTTTGGCAAGTATAAAAAACTCAGTCTTCTCAAACAATTGTGCTATAAAAGCACACACACGAAGTTCCTACAACACTGTTTGCATAATCGTTGTAATTTAAGGTCTTGAACTAATCACTGCTCTCTATGATAATTTCGCTACATTTGCAAACCAAAAAGTCTAGAATTTCCTGTGTCTAATGGTCATTGGTTTACCCTTATCTGTCCACTAGCACATTAGCCCCATTCTATTCAGAATATTTTGGTGTTCCTTTTTATAGACGATAATTTACTGATTGGCTGATTATACTTCTTCGGAAATCAATTCACGTATATTCTATCCGGTCTTATTTTTTCGTGTAAAAAAATTATGATTATGACAAAGTTTTTTCCTCTCTTGAGTTCCTTTAACGGTTCATTTTTGACTGACAAGTGAAGTTCGGATCGGTTCTGCGGGTTGTTTTATATGAACTCCTTTTTAGTAGGCAAACGCTCATTCATATGCGTCATACCGAAGCTTCCAAAGAAGACCAAACATTTTCAAATAAGTTAACAATTTAACAACGCTCCAACTTTGATCATGAGCAAAGAACGGTCCTGATAGCGATGGATGATGGTGATGCTCATAAAAAAAACATGAAAACAGGCATGTGGATATGAAAAAAACCTAGTAGGTACCTATATACTATTTAAATGGAAATTTTGTAAGTAATCATAAAATAAGAAGAGGAAACTTTTACGACAAATAGATTCTACTTATATTCATTTATATATCAGTTAGGTTTACAAGAATGGATATTTTTTAAGAGGCCAACAGTTTATATAAATTATAATAAGCCAGATTGATATATGATGTATGAAGATAAAAAAAGTTATTTTTCTTAAGAGTTTAGTTAGCTTTCAATGTACAATTTATTGATATAGAAAAGTTGATCTTGTATATAAGTATAAGATCATTCACGATACATACCTACATACCTACGAGTAACTTAAACAAAAATCACACACAATTCATTTTTTAGACAGAAAAAGATGTGGATTGCTCCTTGCATGAAAAAAAAGAGAAGTGAACCGGATGAATTATGAGCTATGGGTAAGAGGAGTCATCATTGCCTTATATGTATATCATCGGTTGAATTTTTAATAAGCTACTTTAATTATCTTTACAATATAGAGTATGTTACATATCAGTTAGTTATCAGATACTTCAGTTAAGCATTGTTGGTCGCTTGCTAGACATAAAAAAGTTTCTTTCACTGCAATTGTTTTTACTTGATATGTTGAAAGAATTCGGAAGTTGGGAATGAAAATGAGAATGATTTTATTTTATGGGAATTAAATGGAACGAACGCATATTTCATGACGGGTGAAAAAAGATTTTCATTTGAGGAACTAATTACCTGAATGGACAAAATTGTTTCTTCTGGTTTTGGTGGCATGATGCATTTATTCCTGACAGTAATATATTTTTTTCATTACATCGGTTCTTGAATAAACGGGTTATTGATCGGTTTTAATAAGCATTTATTTTGTTTGCTCACGACCAGTTGACATATTCTGATATTAACGACGTGCTATCATCATGAAGATGGCATTGTTGCATAATATTACTTTTCAGAAAGAATAAAAAGTCCGCACTCATTGTTTCATCCAGTGCAAATACCCATTAGTTTTTGAACCACGTCTTACTAAAACAACCGTGATGGAGCTTTTTAGTCGAGTGAGTTGTCTCATCTCATCTTCAACATAAGTAAGCAGTTGGAGATTATTCAATTTGATGTAACAATGGACAAGGTCGAAATCACTCATGGCAAAAAATGTGGAGCACCTTTGAACATGATGGGTCAGCTATACGGATGCCATTTGATAAATCTCATTTTCAGTGTCTCTCAAATCTCAAGACTTTTACAATTTTTCTATTAAATTCAACTGATTGAATTTTTGTCCCTTGAGCTATTGCTAATACGTTTGCAAATATAATTAACGCTTGGGTGGTTAGTTTACATGAAAGTAGAAGGTGATGGATTGGTATTTTCAAAGCTAAATGATATGAATGATCTGAACAATTTTTCTACAAGTTTTTGCAGTTTGTCTCTAATTTTTTCTACAAACCATTTTATAAGATGAAGAGTGATAGAAATATTAGGATATATAATACATATGATGAACTTCTTATGCTTTGTGTTGCACAGCACCAAATGAAGGGATGTGATTGATGATGTAATGATAATGAATTACAAAAATTGAAAATACAGAGAACAACGAAAGTGATTATGTTACACATACAGAATATAAATTTATTTCAGACTAAATTAATAAAACAAATCTCTCATTGTACCATTACTCGTATTAAGTATCATTATGCACCTGGAGACACCAATCTTAATAAATAGGTACCTATTTATCCTACAATAATTCATAACTACTAGATTAAGTTAAAAGAAAGTATAGTTATACTATGAGGTTATCATCCATCATAAGCCAGTTTTCATAAGAAAAATTCAACAATCGAAAACAAACGTAGTAATTATGAAAAGCTATATATAATTCACGTATCTATTCACTTAAATTAAGATTCTGTAATTCATTAAATAATATGTACAACTAGAGGGAAAAGATAAACAGGATACCTATACGGATAATAAACAATCAACTAACGCCGTTGAAGAAATTGTCTCTTTTTCTTCTCCTTTTCGACCCAGTGATGAAGCTTTCTGGAGTAATTTTCAGCAAACTTATGAGGTAGCTCAGCCATTTTCCAAAGCGGAATCCTGCCCAGTAAATTCTCCTTCCCAGGAAATAATGTCGCATTGGATGCCACCACCGAGTCTCGATAGTCTGCCGTAATCTGGATCTATTATGTACATGTAAACAAAATAAACATTAGTTTAATTATTATTGTTATTATTCAAGTAGCATAATGAAATTGAGAAAAGAGTTAATCCACATTATCAATAACTTCACAAATAGATACCTCTGCGAGTTCTCGAGCATCAATCTCGAGCAGACTATCCACAGGTTCCCACGTCTGCTGAAAACCTTCTCCCCAATCTACACGGTACAAAAAGTATCCATTCGGCCCCATCTGCCTATCGACAACTGAAACAAACTCATATACCTCACCCGGATTATCAGGATTGCCTGCAAAAAAATTAAAACAATACATAATATTTGTACATGTTCTATGAATTTAGAGTTTATGAACAAGCACTCACCAGTGTTACTCCCTTCTTCTGGAGGCGTAATCATCGTCACCGAGCTGGCTAAACCAAGTTTGTTGAGCTCAAATGTTCCAGTGTCCGCAACTGCAACCGCAACGGAACCTACGCGCTTGGCCTTTTTGGAAGGCAACTTATTAGAGCTGCTCGCAACTTGCTTCTCCAATTCCTACAAAACAAATGAGAGACATAAGAGAAAAGGATGAGAATAAATAGTATTCGTAAAAAGTAAAACAGCACCACCACACACATATTATACCTATTACCTTTTTCCAATCAGAAAACAATTCATCAATTTCATCCTTCAAAGCAACTGCAACATTTTCCCCAAACTGCATTTCCTCAACAAACTCCTTTGCTGTGCCCCATAGCCGCTTTCGCAGTTCTGCAATCATCGCCTTGGTCATGGGATTGTCCGAGACCTTCATCCGACCACTATCCTTTCCGCTCATACAACCCTCCTCCTGATTGTCACCACTGCGCCCTTTGGGGGTGTTGGGAAGTTTTCTCTTCCGATCACTCTTATTGGGGATGTTAGCTGATTGCTTCATCTCCAAGTTCTCCCAACTTTCCTTGATATATAGCCCCTGGCAAGTAGAACAGATTGACTGCCCTACAACCAACACCAACACGTCATCGCCGCGCATTTGGGACCTGAACAACAATTAAAAGATTCAATTCAACACAATGTAACGTAATTTTTAAATGTTTACCATAGTTTGTTGTTTAATATTTTAATTTGCAGACAATAAAAAAATTAAAATGCTTACTTTGCCACAAGGTACTCATCAACTTCTCCGTCACATTCAACATTCTCACAGTTATTACAACTGACACAGATTTTGCGATCAAACGCTTTGGACGAAGAAGCCATAATCAAACTAACAACAACAACCACAATTTGATTAAACTTTTTAACAACCTTAATCTCCAATCCTTACAAATAATTTCACCGGAAAATGTAATCTGGAAAAATATTTTGCAACTCACAAGAACCCTCCTCTTCAATCAAGTTTCTCTGAACGAATGACACTTTTCCTCTGGAAAGTAAAGTATCTAATAAAAATTAGATCTAAATTATTAGATCACTCGAGCAAATGTCGTTTCACTACTGGAGTATGCATGGAATATGATGGATGATCCGTTGATAATCGAAATTTATATTTGTAACATGGGCTGAGTGAGAGTGCATCCAATGCATATGAATACATACGTTATAGAGACAGGCCCATTTACACTGCATCATGCATTGTTGAGTGCAGTCATTCTGGTAATAAGTGTCGTTTTCATAATAATCCCATGTTTAGGTAACGTTAAGGTACAGAAGGAAAAATGTAATTTCACGTTCATTTTCGTTCTTGCAAGAGAACCACCTACATTGGAAAAGGTAAAACATTCTTCATATACAACAGCGCAACTAATTAACAGTCCATGTTCCATAAATAAGGAATTAGCGACCTACTGGGCTAACTGGTAATCGAATTTACAAAATTCCAACGTTATTGACGTTTATGTTATGTTAAAATTGCGAATGCTGCAGTGATGATAGTGATGATATGTATAAGTTTACTAGCCTATCACATGCACCGTAACATTCAAATATCCTATTCTAATTAGCTAATTTCACAACCCCAACCCCGTTCGACCCACTAACATCATACATTTTTCGAGTTTAAATATTTTGTTGTTATTTTCTAATCAGATAAAATGGACTTATTCAAAGCAAGCCAAAGTAAGACGATAATATGCATTATCGAGATATGCACTCCTGATAGATAAGATTCTTATCTTTTATGCTTTAATTCTATCCACTAGTGCTAGGCATGTACTTCCTCCTCTCTGACCATTTCGAAATAATTTGCATTTTCCGGTAATGTTTACTCATGACTCATTTTACACATCCACCCATTCATATATTTCACTCCAACTACGACAAAGAATTTATTAGAATTCAATTAACTCCAACTCGGGCTTTATAACTATTAGTTTGGCCAGATTGCATCTTTTTCACTTGCAACAATAACAACGTCAATACAAAAACAAAGGGAACTCTTCATAATTACCTAATCAATAAAATTTCCAAATGGAAGCATCATTTTATATCAATTCGTAATTAAAGTGAAATGTTTCCGAGTTTAAGATTTTATATGTAACTATGCTGGCGACAAAGCTTTGTAAGTGTATGGAATGGGATTTATGGGATTGTTCTAATCAAACTTTGACAAATAAGTAGGTAAACTATATAAGTATGTCAAAGCAGGCAATGATAAATTACTTTTTAGCTTGTTGTTTTGTAGCGCTTACAGGCTCAACCTGGTATTGGGTAGGAAATGCGACTCCTTCACGTTAACAGGAAATTACATTCAAAACTCAAAACTTACAGCTACAACAAAACGAAATTGGATGAATTATCTGGTATGGTGTGTCATCACTGATACATGAAAAGGAAATCACGACACGACCCATCATCATCTCACCTCATTCGATCAATTCAAGATATATCCTACACAAAATATATTTTTTCACTTTTTTTCAGAAGAGGAGCAGCAACAACTTTAAAGTTGATTGTGAGGAGAAATGTAGTCTGAGTCAAGTAAAAGAATCTATTCACGTGGCATCCCATCCAAAATATCAGATTTTCTCTGCAAATTTTTGTCTGACCTGTTTGTTTGTTCTCTAGCTAAAATTGGGTCTGTGGCTTTAGATTGAATTAAATGAAAATTATGTCTGGGATTGTATGTGGAGAATGGGAGAGCATTTTTATAACAGAGTTTTTTTGCAATCCATTCCAACCATTTCAACTGATAGCTTACGGAGAACTATTAAGCCCACCACACATGCGATCACCCTCACTTGTACCCTTTATTTTTATAATTACTATTCCTAATCCATTACGTTCCTCCACCTCCAGCCGTTGGATTGGATTTTGAATTAGAGGAAATGATTAAGATTTTAAAGAGAAGCAATAATAAGGTCGGTCTGATGCTAATTTAAGCGGAAATGGGGTAATAAATCCCACAAAGAAACAAAGTACACAAGGGAGGCGAATAGAAATGGAGATGAACAAACTGGATTGCAGGGATAGGGATTATTATAGATAAAGAACAATTACAAATATTTGGTTTGTCATTTGATGACACTGGAGTATATTGCCACATTTTAAATGAAAAAAATGGATAAGCTCCTAATGAAAGGGAATATTAAGGAAAGTATCCTATTGCAGAATTGCGCAGTTCGACATGAATCAATTTTTTCGTAATAATATGATTATGTTTTGTTGTCTTTCATGCATGCACATGAAGAATAAAAATATGGAGAGGAAAATCTTTTCACTAACGCATATTTTTTACAGCATCATCACAATGTCGCATGGGTGGAGGATTTCAATTACCAACAATAAGTAGAATAGGCGTTGAAGGCACCATCAGTATAGTACACTTTAAGTGTTTTTGTAATATCATTCTTTTCGTGCCTTTCACAATTTGTTATTCATTAAGCGAATAAAAAAACCTAGCTAGCACATGTCTCACAATACCCCAAGTACTTTAGAGTTTTGGTGTTTTGATGGCGCAATACCACCTGAGTCTAGGCTTGCAAAATAAGCAAACAAGCGTGCCGAGCAAATGTCAAAGATATATATTGCACTGTATTACATTCCTATCGTACTCTTTCATGAACTGTGGAACAACTTTTTGTAAAGTTAACTATTTGTTTTATTTGATTTATTTAATCAAAAAAAGTTTTTTTTGAGTTTTCAACAATTTCGCGTAACTTGTATTTAATAGTTAAAACATTGGAAACACTTTGTAGGTGGGTAGTACAAACTTTTGTTTCAAATTATTTTTAAAATCCATTTTTGTTTTGTGTTTGTGTTGTGAGTTGCTGTCGCTGTCTGTCTAAGTGTCCACTGTCTGTTACATGCTATGCATGTATTGGTTTTGTTCTCGGGGGTAGCGATCAGCTGTTCTTGTCCTTCGTCTGTCAGTCTTTTTGGCATTCTGTTTTCGGGAATAGGTTGATATAGTCATAAGGTATACTATTGATAACAGTTGTTTCAAATTTAATGAGTAGAAATGGGGTCAAAGGTCAGTTCAAACAGTCAAATTTAAGTATGCGATAACTTTTGAACGCGTGGCCAGATTTTGCTCAAATTTGGTAGGTTGGTGAATATCTCTCATCGGAAGAACCCTATTGTTTTTGGAATGGATAAGTCAATCGGAAAGGGGTCAAAGTTAATATTAAATTTTTTGGTGAAATTAACGCTAACTTTTGAACGGTTACGAATTTTGGCATTCTGTTTTTCGGAAAAGGTACCTAGGTACTATCATAAGACAAATTAGTACGAAATTACGTATGACATCTGCTTCAGATTAAATAATTTAAAGTGAGACAAACGTCAGATAAAACTTAAGTTTGCGACACATTTTGAACGCGTTGACAGATTTCGCTCCAATTTTGAACGTTGGTGTATATGTATTCTATAAGTAGGGGTCAAAGGTCACTCATTATGTGCATAGCATGTCGATGGAGGGAATTTTTGTTCATTGAATATTGACTTTAAAACAAAATTAAAATGGTTTTTATTTTATATTGTATTTTTTTCAATGACACATATAGCTGGAGTAAGTACTACAATTGTCCCTCCTCCTCCTTTTCATCGTCAATAAAAAGAAGAACACTATCTTGTTAAAGATGAGGCCCCCCAATGACCTTTTTGCTTATTGCAAAATAGTTTCGAGTTTAGGAGGCTCCATACACGTGAATGAGAACAAATTGCAAGAAATTATCAACAGGATTACAGATACTACTTCAGGTGGTATAGATTTGCCAACAGCTGCAATAGCTTTCACTGGACCCCCTCCAAGCAATACGATTTGTTGGTCAAACCTGTTTATCAAATATTTAGAATGTAATGGTGAGAAAAAATGGCAACAGCAATCGTCAACGATGCACACATTGCCTTACAAAAGGAGTTCCAGTTCACATAACGATATCTCACCGGATCTTTTCATGGCGAATGAGTCTGATCAAGCTACCAGTGGAGTTTATTTATGGCCACAACCATTTATGAGAAAATCAAATGATGGAAATGCTATATTGCTCTGGATTTTTTACTTGTGTCCTGGGAGAAGTGAAGATTTCAGGGAATTGGAAGCATTGGAACGTTTTCTAATGTTGTCCTGTTCAAAGCTGATTGAAATTGACGTAGGAAATAAAGACGTAAGTAATTAAAACTCAAACACAAAACAAAACGCAACTGTAATAACAAAGTTCATATTTATCATTTTTAATTGATTTTTGACGTTTTTTTAACAGTATCGCATCATTCAGGAAGCGGCTCAGCTCTCACAACTGCGTGACTTCAAGTCAACATTTTGCAACAATATTACATATATTTGTACCTCCTCCACAAACCCTCCAATGAATCTCAAAGCGCCACACGAACAAGATGCCAAAACTACTCTTTCCAATTTGGTGACCCAATCTCCTCAACATTTCCTTAAATTTGATCCACACCAACTCGACATATTTACATGCTTATCTTTAATTGAAGCAATTAACATTAAGCCGACACTCATGACTTTGGATATGGAAACATCACTACGAAAGATATTTGAAACCATTACAACTAAATCCGGAATTGCTGCAAAATCATTTCGAATCAAACCAAGCCATGTTAACTATGTTAACTTACACAATTTTGGGTCATTCCTATATGATTGTGCAACTAAAGTTAATCGCCTTAACATCAATAATCGAAGCTTGATTCGAAACCCATCAATTCCCCTATATATATGGCCACCTTTACCTACTCAACCACCACCACCGCCTCCTCCTCTATCTCTAAATCCACCGTCACATGAACAGGTTGAAGATCCACATCGACTATTATCACCACAAGGAAAATGGATGCCGTCAACCAGGATTATCACTCCAGAACTATTTGGACCGTCCCCACAAGCTATACCTGAAAAAGAATATCAATCATTGCCTCCGAATGATGATGAAATAAAAGTTGCTGAAGAAAATCAGCATCATCGTGAACAAGAAGATATTTTAAGGTTCAGCTTTTACCATGCGGCACACGTCTACTTTTCAAATGAAGATAAAGATCATCAATCTCTTCAAATAATCGAAATGGAAACAATTCCGATGAAGATAACAATAAAGGTTCAATCATTTGCTCGTCACACATTTAACAAGATAATAAATAACAACAAAATGTATAATCTACAACTTGAAGAGGACTATATAAGGAGCTTTCAAACTATTCTGATTGATGCCAGAAAACACCTAAACCATTTCCGTTGTCAAATGAAATTAAAAATTGATAACTGTCATTGTTCTCATGATACAAAAGAATTGGATAATGCTAGCGAGGCAACACACGACAGGATTGTGAGCGACTTGAAGAATACATCATCAGACAATGACGAAAACAATTTCTATGAAATCTTAATACTTTTCCAGTTTGGATATAAACAGTTAACTGATGAAATGCTGAAGCAAAATAGAATGAAAATTGAAAATGAAGATTTGTTTGTCACGTGTCTAAAGTCAAAGATGATTGAGTTTTATAGAGAAGAAATGAGGGGAT
>JAQGAG010000987.1:0-11717 GCA_034696835.1 Lepidocyrtus lignorum
TTATATTATATTATATTATATATATATTATATTATATATATATTATATATACTTAGTATTGAGACGCGTTGGCAATACTACAACAAACACACTTCCATGGCTCGGATTATGGAAGGAGAGGATTTACCAATTTTTTGCAGCGCAAGGCATGGCATCACAGCTGACTTAATTACGTTGTTTGATAGCGACAGATTATAACTATTTGTTTACTTGCAAGACCACCATCAGCGCGACCCTGAATGTCAAAGTGGGATTTAGTCGGACCTTCCGATGACAGCTTAGGAGTGATAATTCGAATCCTTAACCTTGTTGAAAGACTGGCTTTAAATAAATATTTAATTAAAATAATTGAAAAAAGTGCAAAGTGATGGGACGCAAACGGAAGAGTGGAGTAGCTCGTGGAGGTGCCCCCACCAGACGGAAGGGCAAAACTGCGGAGCTAGTGTGCAGTGACGATCACTATACCTTCCATCCTACCGGAAGTGAAGCTTCTCCAAATTCAGAGGTTGATGAACCCCAGGTCGAAGGCATCGTTAAAGTGGAGCTGGAACCAGAAGAAGGTCCGCCAAATGATGTAAACTATCAACATGAAGAAGAGCTCCGTATGGACTTTAATCAAGTGGCGGAAATTGACATCGGCTTGTTCGAGGTGAAGGTCTTGCAGTATCCTGAAGATAAGGAGCTCGTGCTCCAGGTTGAAGTCGAAACAGGCCCTTATTCCAACACCACTAACGTAAAAATCTAGAAATCGAATTATTTAATGAAAATGACTGAAAATTATAGGTTTGAAAATGCTCGGCAAAGATGTAAATGGGATTTTGTGCATTTCATTTTAGTTCCAGGACTCAACGATCACTAACCTGGACACAATAGCTGCCGATCATCGTACAGCCACGTCCAAATCAAAGTCATCGGAAGATCAGGTCGACACTAATGAATCTGAGAACTTCCCTGGCACTGTAGAATTAAATGCAGAGGTGACAGCCAACCGGAAATTGGAATCTGACAAGAGAGCCAGGAACTTGGAGGCGAACCATGGCTACTGTAAAGACAAGGAGGAGGAAAAAGAAAGGAGAGTCAATGTAGAAAGTCGAGGAATTCTTGAACCAGAAGTAACCGAGCTCACGAGCCCTCAGTCCAATGAAACAAACAGCGCTCCCACTACACAATCATCGAGATCTTCCAAAGAATCACATCCCTCTCCGACTTGTACCAAAAAGGGCGGTCAGGATCAGGATCCCCAAACTGACACAACCAAGGTAACTTTTGTTAGATCAATGACAATTTACTCGCTAAATTTACAACATGCCTTTACCTTAGACTCGTCTTAAAGAAGCCTAATGATGTCGTCAATCTAAATAACATATTTTGGGTTTTGTTTTTATTCCAGATGACTCAGGTTGACTCTACAACTGAAAAAAATCTTCGTGGGTCCGCATCTAGCTCTAAGACATCTGCGAATTCAGTCACAAATGTTTCACTCATAGACAAGCCGGTGGACGCCAATGCTGATCGCTCTGTATTAGATGAGCAAGGAACTATCTATTCGGCTGCCTTTAGTCAGCAAGATTCTCCAGACAAAGAAATAGACCAGTGTAATGACGATGACGCTGGCATAATTGACATCGACAGAGTAAAGATGACTGAAAATGTTGAGGCTATGGAACCGATCATAAAAATGGTCACCAGAAGCCAAGCCAAGAAACCGGAAAGGAGAGGTGAGGATGATGCGCCTCAGAAAATTCGAAATGCATCTGGATCAAATTCAAAATCACGGAATAAGCCGGCGCTCAGGATCCCCCGCAGCAATAATCCTTGCTCCAAAGACATGAGCGGCGATAGCGAAGACAAGTCGTTGACGATGGAGGAGCACATCGAGAACACAAACAAAAAACCTGAACGGGCACCTTTTCCAGGTCTAATTACAAAAATTCAACCCAAGCTACGGACTAAAGTTGGAACACCTGCCTTCACCACCAATCCGAAAACAGAAAAACACAAATGTCCTATCTGTGAAAAGGAATTTACCCATAAGTCGAATTGCCGACGGCATTACAAAAGTGTTCATCTTAAAATGCGATTCCAGTGCGGTAATTGTGGGAAGGAATTTAAAAGTAAAAGAAACTGTAAACTTCATCAAGAAACTGCCCATGCTGGTATCCGATACGCTTGTCACGTTTGTTCCAAATTATTCACAGCGACTTGCTCAATACGGTTACATCAACTATCAACCGATTGTGGAGAAAAACTGCGGTTGGGAAATTATCCTCCCACTCCTCAAGAAGTCGTTATCGATAATGTTCAAGGCACAAAGTTGATAAAGGGCTCTTCAGCCAAGTTGATTAACAAAATTCAACCCAAATCACTAGCTAGCGTCGAAACACCTGTCTCAAGCATCAATCCAAAAACACGGAAGCACATATGTGACATTTGTTCAATGGAATTTTCCTCCAATGTGGGATTTCAGAATCATAGCAAAAGTGTTCATTTGAAAGTCCGGTTCAAATGCACCACCTGCGGGAAGAAATTTATCAGTAACAGCAACTGTCACCGTCATCAACGAACTGCTCATGTTGGTGTTAGATTCAAGTGCCAAGTCTGTAGCAGACCATTCTCCAAAAAAGAGTATGTAGAGTTTCATCAACGAACTACGGACTGTGGAAAGAAGCTGTCCTTGGGAGGGTTTCCTTCTAATCCTCAAAAAGTGACGACTAAAGTACCCCAAAAGAAACGAAACCCAAAGTCAGTTATACGAATTGAGGGCAAATCAAGGCGTTTAGTAGGAACGCCCGAGCCGACCATTAATCCGGAAACCGGAAAGTACAAATGTAACGTTTGTATAAAAGAATTTGTTACCAGACAAATATTTCGACGTCATTTCGACTGTATCCATCTTAACGTCCGATTTAAGTGCGTCACCTGTGGAAGGACTTTTACTAGTCAAGCCGGTTGCAAACTCCATCAAAACACTGTCCATGATGCGGTCAGATACGCATGTCAAGTTTGCAATAAATCTTTCAAACGGACTGACGCTGTACGGGATCATCAAAAAAGGAGCAAATGTGGAAAGAAACTTGCGCGGAATTCAACAACTCTTACATAAAGCAAACAAGATTTTTGCATTTAAATGTGAAAAAGTTTAAATGTTCTCACTCCAGTCTATCTTATTGTTTGTTCAAAAATAAACTTACACTTGCTGAAATTGAAATTGTTGTCGGTGTTAATACTTTATTTTCAAGTACATGATTTGAACCGTATTTTAGGATAATAAAAAATTGTTTATGTGGTTTTGATTTAGCAAAATGGATAGAACAATATTTATTAAATGCTGAATGAAGCGAGAGAAGTTGTCTCCAATTGATGGAATTGTCGACCAGTCCTCGAAACAATACAACAGTCGCATTACTAACGTCGACTCTAACCACTCCCACTCTCCAGTAATCTTTGAGACAACCCCGGGACGTTATTTAAAGTAAAAAACGCACCCACAGTTTTGTGACGATTGTTCTCCCACTTTTTTTCATCTGTACTATAAACCGGATGCCCAGATACGAGCCAAGTTTTTGCATAAACATGCATAGATTAGAAGTAGTTTCCACACAAGATGAAGAATTCATTTGTACGGAGAGCTCAACATGTATGTACTCTTTTCGGAATCCAGAACTTGCTGATTATTCCAAAACCAGCGTATCACTATGTCCACCTGAGACTCTGCACCCACCCTTGCAAACTTTTGGGGAATGTCTGATCTTTTTGTTCCATCCTGATACTTAACAGGTGCTATCCTATTTTCCGAAGCTTCAAAGAAGAAGTCTTCTTCCAAGGCATATCCCTTTTTGTGGGACATATGGACCTGGATCCAACCATGATATCGCTATCGGCTACCAAGACCTCCAGAGTTTCCAGAAATTGTGGCTGGGGCTGGACAGACAATAATGAGAAGATATCACTTGAATATAAGCTTGCGATATCGTCAGAACAAAAAAGGCCTCCTACAACCAAATTCAGATCAATTTGAAGTATTGGAACCTTTTTCCCATTCACCCCTTCCATGCTGTAGCTGGTTGCTTGACCCAGGATGAGAATAAACAAATTGCTTCTATGCGGCGTGAGAAGTCTTGATAAGAACTGTTCCATTTTAGTATCATCGCATCGGCCAGCTAAATTTCACCACGAGAGAACAACTTGCCACAATCAGCATGATCCAAATCCCCACCCAAAACGGTTTCGGCATACCACCCAATCGATCTGCATTTCATTTTCCCAACCAGTTACATCACGATAAATAGTGATAAAGGTGTTGTCAGGCTAGTCAGAGTCACTGATTATGATACCGTGTGGGGCAGCCAGGTCCTTCCTCCACCTCTGTTGTCCAGACTTTTTGTATATTCAAAATGGTATTGAAGTAAGTGTCGGAATGATCTTAAGAATCTATTTTTTATTATTGTTGAGTGAGTGAGAAAGTCAGCTTATTAGTTTCCAATATCAAAGTTGTATACATGAAGGTATGAAGCCATGTGTGCAAGTAGTTGTTTCCGATTTGAGATTGAACGCAGATATTACGAGGATTCAAGTCTGGATGTTACCACATGCAGCCATGTACACATCATTTATTTTTAAGTTTGTTAAATGGTAATCAATCATTTATTAATACATGTTAAAAATACTAGAGATGCTCTATTTTATTTGTATGTTGCTTTATATTTATATTGAAAAGTTTAAAAGATGTTTACAATTAGGAGAACAAGAATGGAAAATTTGTGGGTCTGCAACAAAAACTTTTGGTATATATGGTCTGATATAGTTCAACCCCTAAATTCAAGATATTTACTTAAATTAATTGTAACGATATTTATGTATGCATGAGAAAAAAACGATCTAACTATAATTGCAAATGAACTTTTTTGGTATGCTTTGCCGACGGCAATCCCAGTTTCCTTCCACATTCGCTCTTTCGTTGATGTCGACGAACACCGATGGCCTGTGTGAATGATCTCTGGCATATTTGGCATGCGTATCTAACGCCACGGTGGACACTTTCTTGATGACGTTTACAATCGCTTCGCCGATTAAACAGCTTTCCACAAGTGAGGCACTTGAAGCGGACTTTAAGATGGACAGTTTGGTGATGATCCCAAATTCCGGACTTGCCGACAAACTCCTTCTCACAAATCTCACATTTGCGTTTTCCTGTCTTCAGATCGATGCTCCAGACAGGTATTCCAGCTGTAGTTCGTGATTTGGGTTGAATCTTTTTAATCAAATTACCCGAAGCTCCCTGTCTTTTGTTATCGTTGGCTTTGCGATCATCTCCTCTTCCTTTTGTGTCTTTATCATCATCAATTGTCGCTGCGATGTGGAGGCTAGTCTTGGGCACCCTAAACTTCCGCTTCTTTCCAGAACTCCGCACAGGAACATCAGGAGTCTCCGTAACCGATTTTTCACGGCCCCTCGTTTGAGATGTCTTCTTTTGGTTGCGGGTGCATTTTGTCTTCATTGGCTGGATGCTCCCACCATCACCGAAATGGCCAATTCTGGATGAGTGGTTGACATTGCCATGTAAGATTTCGGCGTGTGGAGAATATTCTATAGTGTGAGATCCAGGCATGATGGTTTCTTGCTCATTTCTAATGGCGCCACCAACATTGGCTTCAGTATCGGAGTTTTTCGGGCTTATATCATTCGTCGTTAGTTTTTGAATCTTCACTCGAGGCTTGTCAGCTTCTACCTTCTGAGCACCTTGTGGACAAATAAGTACATTTATAAAATATCATCTTTCTTCGTTCAATTAAATTCGAAATTATTAGATAATAAATCCGCTAAAACTATTTTTTACACTTTGCATTTGCATACATTTCTTTATCACTTCTGCGCGCGCTTTCTCCAGCAGTTCCAACGAGCCAGAAGTTAGACGAGAGTCCCTGTCCTTCAACCCTCCTATTTCTCCAGCATTCTCTATCCCAGCACTTGACAACTTTCCATGGACAAGTCCCAAACACGATCCAATTTCCATCTCGATCTTCTCGAGATGTCGGCAAAGCTCCGAAAGCCTCCCATTCAAACAGACACACTCCTCACAAAGTTCCACCTTCAGTCTGGACTTGTCAACATTGGCCAACAATTCAGATGGGATGCTGGACATGCCATTGATCACTTTCCCCAGGTCCAATTTCAAATACCGGGATAAATACTGGACGAAGTATTTTGGACCTTCCCGTGGCTCTGCTGTCGGTGACCCCGGTTCCAATTTAACTCTCGGAATTTTCTCCATGCAGAAGAAGCAGTGCCCTTTGGAGTCCACAACAAAGTATGTAGCCATTTTAACTTTAATATCCGGACGAGGTCTGGAAGATGACTGTTAACTAAATAACTAATTTAGTTTTATTCCAACTTAAAGAAACGGTCACTGCTTAGCTTGTGTGAGTGGTGAAATAAAAGCTCCGTTAAATTAAAAATTTCTACAAATTAGCAATCTAACATGAATTTAAACTACCGAAAATGTTTACTTTCTAGCCGTGCATTCGGAGAATGAGAGAAAGATGACTTCTGCTCTGACGGCGTACACAAACACAAACAAGCGTTTTTGTCCGGAAAAGCCTTGGCTTGAAGAAGTGTGAAAAGTGAAAGGCTTTGGGATATGGGATACCAAAACAAACAGTATTTGCTCACCAGCTGACTGCTCACTGCACGCTCTCATTTACCAACTCCCGGATTTGTATTGTTTACCGAAAGCTATTTGCAAAGTACAAGCACGCTTTTATGGCTCGTGCGCGCCTTTTCGACTTTCTCTCTGTTAAGTAATTAGTAATTACGTTGCTTGGTAGCGACAGCGACAGATTAGAACTGTTTGCTTACTTGCAAGATGTAAATCGTAATATCGTGAATACCTGTTTTGTTCACGGAGAACGCGACCCTAACCACTAACCCTAACCATAATTACAATTAGTTTGAATTGGTTGAGTCTTTTGATTCATTGATTGATTGAGTTTTGGTTGTTTCAAAGTACTTTTAGTCCGACCTACCGATGACCAACTATAGTGACAAATTGATTCCTTAACCTAGTTGAAAGACTGGTTTTAAATAAATAACTAATTTAAACAATTGAAGAAAGGGCAAAGTAATTGGCGATGGGTAAAAAACGGAGGAGTAGAGTAGCTCGTGGAAGTGCCCCCACCCGACGGAAATGCAAAACTGCGGAGGCAGTTCAAAGCGACGATCACTCTACTTTTCATCCTACCGGAAGTGAAGCTCCTCCAAATCCGGAGGTTGATGAACCCCAGGTCGAAGACATCGTTAAAGTGGAGCTGGAACCAGAAGAAGGTCCGCCAATTGATGTAAACTATCAACAGGAAGAGGAACTCTTTATGGACTTTAATCAAGTGGAGGAAATTGACATCGGCATGGTCGAGGTGAAGGTATTACAGTATCCTGAGGAGGAGCTCGTGCTCCAAGTTGAAGACGAAGTTGGCCCGGAATCCAACTCGACTAATGTAAAATACACAAAACTCGCTTGATAAATGATGTTGTTATGATTGACCGAAAGTTGTGCGTGAGGAAAGGTCGTCAAAGATGTTAATATAATATGATTGTGCATTTTATTTCCAGGACTCAGCGATAAGGACCAACCGAGACTCGCAAGCTATGAAAGATCTTCATACAACCGCATCCACCTTAAAGCAAACGGAACACCAGGTCGACACTAATGAGTCTGAGAACTTCCCTGTCAATGTAGAATTAAATGCAGAGGTGATTGCCAACCAGAAATCGGAATCCGACAAGAAAGCCAGAAACTTGGAGGTAAACAATGATTACTGTAAGGACAAGGCCAAGGAACAAGGAAAGAGAGTCCCCGTGGAAAGTCGAGGATTTCTTGAACCGGAAATAGTCGAGCTCACGAGCTCCCAGTCCAATGAAACTAACTGTGCTCCTACTCCACCCTCAATATCATCAAGATCTTCCACAGAATCAGAATCAAATGTCTCTCTGATGTGTGTCACCCTCTCTATCTACGAGGCTGCAGATGACAATGAAAGAAATACTGCCGAAATAAAGGACAGTCAGGATCCCCAAACTGACAAAACCAAGGTAGCTCGCGTTGGATCAATCAATGAGAATTTACTTTAGGTTCGTTGAAAAGAAACCTAATTACGTCGACAATCTCAATTATATATTTTGTATTTTGTGTTAATTATAGATGACTCTGGGTGACTCAGAAGCTGGAAAAGACCTTCATAAAACCGCATCGATCTCGAAGTCCACTGCGAATCCAGTCACAAATGACATCCTCATCGAAAGGGCAGCAGAAACCATTGCAGCTTGTTTTGCATCAAAAGAGCAAGGAACTATCCATGCGGCTGGCTTTGGCCAGGAAGATTGTCCAGACGAAGATGTAGTCCAAGGCAATGACGATCACGCCGCCATAAATAACTACGATAAAGCAAAGATGACTGAAAATGTTGAGACTATGCAGTCTGTCAAAAAAATGGTCACTCGAAGCCAAGCTAAGGAGCCGGAAACGAGATGTGTGGATGAAACTGCCAAGAAAATTCGAAAAGCATCTGGATCAAACCCAAAAGGCAATGGCGATCACAATGCTTTAATTGACCTCGACGGAGAGATGACTGAAAATGGTGAAGTCATGCAGCCGATCAAGAAAATGCTTACTCGAAGCCGATGCCAAACAATGGAACAGGAAAGGAGAGATGGGGAGGATACAGCCCAGAAAATCCAAAATGCATCTGGATCAAACCCAAAATCAGGGAATAAGCTGGCGCTCAGGATCCCATGCAACAATCCCTGCTCCAAACACACGAGTGTGGATAGTGAAGATACGACACAGACGATGGAGAAGCACAACGACAGCGCAAACAAAAAAGTTAAACTCACACCTTTTCCAAGTTTAATTACAAAAATTCAACCCGAGCTATGGACTGAAGTTGGACCACTTGCCTCCATGTCCATCACCAATCCAGAAACAGGCAAACAGAAATGTCAGATCTGTGAAAAGGAATTTGCATATAAATCGGGATTTTGTAATCATTATAAACGTGTCCATCTTAAAGTGCGATTCAAGTGCGAGACTTGTGGAAAAGAATTCATTAGTAAAGGCAGTTGTAAAACTCATCAAGACACTGCCCATTCTGGGGTCAGATACGCCTGTCAAGTTTGCTCCAAATTATTTACAACGACTGTCTCATTACGGCAACATCAACTATCAACGGATTGTGGAGACAAACTGTGGTTAGGTAATTATCCTTCCAATCCTCAAGTTGCCGTGACCCAGGTTTGTGAAGACACACAGTTGATGGGGGAGGAAGAGAACGACAACAAAACTAATCATCAAAGTGGCCTTTCAGCCAATTCGATTAGGAAGATTCTACCCAAATCAGGAGCTGGTGTTGGAGCCCCCGTCTCGAGCATCAATCCGGAAACTGGGAAGCACAAATGTGGCACTTGTTCAATGGAATTTTCCTCCAAAGGGGGATTTAAACTTCATAGCGAGAATGTTCATCTCAAAACCCGATACAAATGCATCACCTGTGGGAAGCAATTTGCCCACAGAAGCAATTGTCGCCGTCATCAACAAACTTCTCACGGTGGTCTTAGATTTGAATGCCAGGTGTGTAGAAAATCATTCACCGAAAAGAAATATGTACAGTTTCATCAACAAACTATGGACTGTGGAAAGAAGCTGTGCTTAGGAGGGTTTCCTCCAAATCCCCAGAAAGTCAGGAGAAACGTACTCCGGACTCCGACGTCAGTCAGTCGAATTGAAGGCAAATCAAGGCGTAAAGAGGAAGACACATGCCCACCATTAATCCGTGGGGAAGTACGGTGTCATCAGAAAAGTGCCGAATGTGAGAAGAATCCGTCGCGGAATTTAACAACTCCTACATAAAGCAAACATAATTCTAGTAATTAATTGTGAAAAAGGCTATTTTTTTCAGTTCCAGTCTATTTTAGTTTAAAAAATGAACTTGAAATTTTTAACACTACTTTATAAGCAAGTGGAAATTGTGTTCCCTACACAGCCCAAATAAATACACTAAAACATTTTAGATTGTAAATCCCATTTATTGCATAATTTCAACTCTACATATAAATTATTATTCTATTATTCAGTATTACAGTACACCACATACCACATTGCCTCTTGTGTTTCGCCGGGAGATCGACCACCACAATCCATATACATGAATCCCATCCCCTAAGCTCCAAACCCAATAGGAAAAGAGAGCAAAATAAATACCTATTCCAGTTACGCTTTGCTATTTATGGTTGGCGTGCTACCGGGAGTTTCCCGGACAAGTCGGCGAAGCTTGCTGCATATGTGCTATAAATGTGCTACGCACGCCGCCGACCATAAATAGCAAAGCGTAACAGGAATACTCGTGCAGTCCTCCAAACAATACAACAGTCGTATTGTTAACGTCGACTTTATCCACTCCCCAGTAATCTATCTTTGAGGCAACTCCCGCGGCTTTATTTAAAATTAGAAACGCCACAAAATTTTGTGACGGTTGTTGTTCCAGTTTTGCCATTTTTCATACAAACCGGATGCCTCAATTCGAGCCAAGTATTGCATGCATGAGCATTGGGTAAAAGCAGTTTCCGCGCAGATTGAAGGAAGAATATTGTTGTACCCAAGCGAGAGCACCAACGGGACTTTTTTCAGAATCCAGTACTTGCTGAATATTTCAAACCAGGTAGTCATTAGGTCCAACTGAGTCTCCGCACCCACCATTCCAAATTACTGGGAAGGTCTGATCCCTTGGTTTCGCCTTGATACTCAACTGCTGCCATTCCATTCTCCGTGGCTTCAAAGGCGAAGTGTTCTTCTGAGGCATCTTTTTTTTGTGGTAACCAAACGGCTGGTTGACCAGCTTTCCGACTTCGACCTAACTTCCGACTCTTTGGAACTGCTGAAAAAGTTGCGAGCAGATGGAATTAACAAGTGTAAGTAACTGCTAATTTTTAAAAATAATTTTAATAGATTATCTAATATTTCGAATTTAATTGAACAAAGGAAAATTCTATTTAATACGTATACTTATTTCTCTACAACTAGGTGCTCGGAAGTTAGGAGCTGCGAAGCCTCGAGTGAAGATTCAAAAACTATCGACGAAAGGCATCAGCGCAGAAAATTCTGGGGACCCCTTTTCCAGCGGACGGAAGCGCAAAACTTTCAAATCACGAGAATCGTGTGATAACTCTACTTTGCATCAGGCTGGAAGTGAAACCACTCCAATTTCAGACATCAATGAGCCTCAGGTAGAAAGCATCTACAAACTGGAGCTGGAACCCGAAGAAGGTCTATCGAAGGATCCAAACGATCAACGGGAAGAAGAAATCCTTCCTCCTGATTTCAATCCCAACTCGGTGGAAATCGACATCGGCTTGGTGGAAATGAAGGTATTGCAATATCCTGATGAGGAGATCGTGCTCCAAGTTGGAGACGAAACGGGCCCAGAATCCTTGATGACTAATGTAAAATTCTCGATGTACAAATGATAGTTGACTGAAAATTTTGCGGGTGAAAATGATTTTCAGAAGTGTTAATTGTGATTGTCCATGTTTCATTTTAATTGCAGGACTCAGGGATGACCAACGGTGACCCAAATGGTCCAGATGTTCATACTGCCACATCCAGCTCAAAGTGTGGTCCAAGTGGAAATAGTATTCCAGAAGAGGAGCAGCTATCACCATCGAATAGGAGA